>ML825689.1:53006-77351 GCA_009831015.1 Picea engelmannii | reverse complement strand
AATACTCTATAACCCCTAATGCAATAATCTTGACTTTTATAATGCAATGTATGGTAACGTTATAAGTTATATGAAAAATTCAAATTTGTAGAAAGTCATATGCATAAATTGCTTACGCTTGATGAATAGAAGCTCTTAGCAACAACCATAAATTATACTTTGCACCCATTTTGTAAGATAAGAATAAAAAACACTTGCATGTTGTTAGTGGCTAACATTTGGCCATCTTAACTCATGGAACTCATCCTAATCTTATGGTTGGTCTGAGGGAAGGCTGCTTATTTATAAGTTGACATTGAAAATCTTTGGTAGGTGATTGAAAGTTTGGCACAACTAGACTCTGGCACCCTCTATTGGAGGGTGTCAGTGCTTAGGAAACCTCTTTGGTGGAGTACTTGTTGAGATAGGTGTGTCATATAATTTGTAGTATAGATATGGAGTAGGAATACATCCAGAGATGGAGTAGGAATAAATCCATAACTAGTGTAGAGAATAATTGTAGTGTTGAGCAAATAATAGTGCAGTGTTGTAGTGGAGCAGAGATATAACATGGAATAATTACAGAGAAGTGGTAGAGAGCAGTGGTAAGGAATAACCTTTTGGTGGTTTCCAATATGTAGAAATGGTAAACCATAAATCGTTTATGTTTTTTCTTTGCTTATTTATTTGAGTGCTAGGGTGGAGGAAATGATAGAGAGTAAATTTTAGCTTACTGTTATGTTGCCAAATTTTCTCCAGGATTATGCCACTTCTAAACACTCTTGTTGAGAGCACAAAGACTCTATATTGTAACCTTTTAGTTGCTAAATAATACATAGTGTGCTTTAGAGTGTGGGGTTTTTCTCTCAGAAGGGATTTCCCCAAGATATCATGTTGTTAATGATTTCTTGTTTATTTTATGTGTTTGCAAATGTTCTATTTTTAATATCTACACATTCTTCTCTCATGGGTTAGTGTAGGAAGTGTATTGCGCACCTATGCTTCCTCCCATTTGTTATCATAGCTTGATCACCTAAATTACAAGGTGTTAGGGACAATGTTTTTTTAATCTAATCTTTGTTTGAGTGAGAGCTTGTGCAGAAGGAAATATTGTTGCAGATAAATGGTGAGCACATCCAGATTAGAAGTGGAGAATTTTAATGGCACTAACTTTGAGATATGTAAGCTCAAGATGTAATACCTTCTCATAGATTGAGATCTATGGGTTGTAGTTTCTAGAACCAAACCCATTGGTATGGTATATGAAGAGTGGGTGGTGTTGGAGAGAAAGGGAAGAGGCCTTATCATGCTCTATTTCGTTGATTCAATATTATTGAACATTTATGAAGAAAAAACACAACATCTCTCTGGGAGAAGTTGGGGTATTTGTATTAGGATAAATCCTTAGTTCTAAGTCACATGGTTCGGGTTCGAGTTTGGGTTCGGGTTCAACAATGATTAGGTTTGATTCAGGTTTGAATTTTCCAATAAGGTTTGGATGAGGTTCGACTTTAGGTTCAACTATATATGAAATACAATTTTCTTTCAAATTTGTTCTAAGGTTCAAATTCGGGCACATGTTTGAGTTCTTTCAGGTTCAACATTAGGTTTGACGAACCTCAAATGTTTTTTGAGGTTCGCCGAATTTTAAATCTCAAGCTTTAGGTTTGGCGAACCCTATGACTTAACCTTGGTTAATAAACTATTTCTGTAGAAAAAAAATATTTTCCTTGATAATGGGTGATGGTGATTCTATAGCTGAGAATCTGAATGAATTTAATACTATTGTGACCCAATTGATCTCAATTGGAGTGTATATGGATGAGGATGATCATTTTATGACCCTTTTTTGTTCCTTACTAGATTCATGGGACAACCTAATAATGGCCATTGGAAGCACTATGAAGGCATTGGTGCTTGATGAAGTTGTTTCTTCTTTACTCTCAGAGGAGGTGATGAAGAAATCCTCTGAATCCACCAATAAGGCCTTGGTTGTTCATGGAATATTGAAGGAGAAATGAAATAAGAGAGAAAATGGTAGATCAAAATCCCATGTATGGGAGACATTTGTCTCCTGGAAAGTCCAATGCAAAACGATGGAACTGCAGCAATGTCGGGCATTTCAAAAGGGACTGCAAGTGAGAGAAGAAGAAGAAAAAAAATGATTCTGATAATGAGTTTGAACAATGTTCTCAGGAGGATGATGGAGATGCCTTTTTTGCATCTTTGGAAACCTATGTAGGCTAGAGTGCATGGCTGATAGACTCTAGAGCTTCCGTCCATATGACTTCCCATTGACACTGGTTTTTAGTGCATGATAAATATGATGGTAGGATGGTATATCATGGTGATGAATCTCCTCTTAACATTGTTGGTTGCCGAAGAGTCTTGATCAGATTCCCTAAGGTCATAGTAAAGGAGATCAACGGAGACTTGCACATTCCAGGTTTACCATGAAGTGTACTATCAGTGAGCACACTTAATGAAGCAGGTGTGCAGGTTGTTTTCTATGACAAAGGGTGCAACATGGTAACTTTGTGTACACTATTGAGTGTAATAGTTATTTGATTTTTGCAGTAGATAGATCTATAAGATCTACCCCTTCACAATTAGAACCTCCTAAAGATGTTTTTTCTTTAGAAATAAAATTACCTATAGAGAAGACAATGCTATGGCACTAAAGATTGGGCTATATAGGCGAGAATGGCCTACGAGCCTTGAAATCAAAAAATCTTGTTGATGGATTGAATGATTGTTCTCTTGAATTCGATTTATGTGAACATTACATTTATGGAAAACATAACTGTGCTTAATTTTATTCTAGTTCTCATAAATCTTCTGGGTTGTTGGACTTAATTCATTATGATGTATTTGGTCCAGTTATAGTTCCTTTAGTTTCTAAGGCTTTGTATTATGTTTCATTCCTCGATGATTATTCTAGAAGTCCGACATGGGTATATTTTCTTAGAACTAAATCTGAGGTTTTTATTCAATTTAAGGAGCTTAAATCTCTCTCGAAAAATTAGACTAGTAGGAATATTAAGGCGTTGAGGACCAATAATGATGGTGATTTTTGTTTTGTAGAACACGAGACAACTCTATCTACTCCTTAATAGAATGGAGTTGTAGAACATATGAGTATAACATTGATGGAGAGAAATAGGAGTATTCTTAATGGAGTCAACCTAGAGAATAATTTTTGGGCCGAAGCGGTTACTACTGCATGTTACTTGATTAACATGTCTCCCATATCAACACCTATGGAGATCTGGATGGGAAAAAATCCTTCACTTGAGCATCTTCATGTTTTTGGTTGCAAGGCATATGATCATGTGCCCAAGGAGAAGTGGTATAAGTTTGATAACAAAGCAGTGATGTGTATGTTTGTCAGATATGGTGTTGGTGTGAAAGGGTACAAGCTTTGGGATCCTATCGCTAGGAAATTTTTGTATAGAAAAAATGTTGTTTTTAGATAATTTAATTCTTCTCCCACAATGGTGCAGCCAAAAAAGGATTAAAAAAAGTTAGTGGTTCAACGACCACCAAATACCGAGAAATATGAACCAAAAAGTGAACTTGAAGTTCATGAAGGACCCGATGAGGAGGAGGGTTCAGAGAGTTCGAAAGAGGAGGAAGAAAACCCACTTCAAACTTTAAGGAGGTCCACTCAACAAAGAAGGAAACCATATAGGTATAATTATAGTCCTTCTGATTTCAAATGTATATTTGTTTCATATTCTAACACTAATGAGCCTAGAATTGTGAAAGAGGCAATGGGGATGGAAGATAAGGAGTCCTAGAGACTGACCATGGATGAGGAAATGTCTGCACATAGAAATAATGATACATGGGACTTGGTCCCATTTCCTGATGGATGGAAACCCATTGGATGTAAATGGGTGTTCAAAAAGAATATTGGTTTAGATGGAAGTGTTGAAAAGCACAAGGAAATGTCAGTTGCAAAAGGATATTCCCAGGTTGAGGGGATAGAATTTGGTGAGATCTTTTCCTCAGTTGCTAAGATAACATCTATTAGGTTCATATTATCTATTGCAATGACCTTTGATTTGGAGATAGATGAAATGGATGTGAAAACAAAATTCCTACATGGTGACTTGAAGGAGGGGATATGCATGACATATTGAGAGCACTGTGTTGAGAAAGGTAAAGAGTCTTTGGTTTGCAAGTTAAAAAAGTATTTATATGGTCTCAAACAGTCTCCTAGAACGAGGTACCAAAAGTTTGATTCTTTTGTGTTGGATTAGGATTTCTGAGTTCCAAATCATATCATTGTGCGTATTACAAACAAGATGATGGTTATTTCCTTGTTATCACTCTATATGTAGATGATATGTTATATTTTGGTAATAATAAGGATGTAATTTAAGATTTGATGTCTCATCTTTCAACACAATTTTATATGAAGGACTTGGGGGTTGCAAAATATATCTTACGAATGGAGATCAAGAGAGATAGAGTGAATAAAAGGATTTGGTTGACTCATGCAATCTTTGAGTGTTCCATTTTCCATGGGAACTAAACTTTCAGTTGAGCAATGCCTTACAACACATGTAGAGATGGAGTATATGGATTTTGTTTTTTATGTTAGTGCAGTTGGTAGTTTTATGTACATTATGGTCTGTACTATACTAGACATTGCCCACGCAGTGGGATTCTTGAGTTGATTCATGGCTAATCCTGGATGTGAACATTGGGATACAATGAAGAGGTGTTGTGAGTCTATGGGCCTTATGGGCCCTAGAAATCAACTCGTAGTTGGTGCATTCTCCCTTGTACCATTGCAAGTTATATGAAATGTGGGAGGACGTTGAGATAGGTGTGTCATACACCTTTCAATGTAGAGCTAGAGCAAGAATAAATCCACAGTTGGAGTTGGAATAAATCCAGATCTGGAGCATGAATAATGTAGTGCTTAGTAGAGATTAATTGCAGTCATGAGTAGATAATTATTGTAGTGTTGAGCAGAGAATAATGTAGGATTGTAGTAGATTAGAGCTATAATAGGGAATACTTGTAGAGAAGTGGAAGAGAATAACCTGTTGGTGGTTTCCAATATGAAAAAATGGTAAACCATAAATGGTTTATGGTTTTACTATGCCTATTTATTGGAGTGCTAGGGTGGAGGAAATTATAGAGAGTAATTTTTAGCTTACTGTTATGCTGCTGAATTTTCTCCAGGATTATGTCACTGTTGAACACTCTTGTTGAGAGTAGAGAGAATTTGTATTGTAACCTTTTAGTTGTTGAATAATACATAGTGTGCTTTAGAGTGTGGGTTTTAGAAACGTACCCAGCCTCCTAGGATGGGCCACATGACACAAATCCTCCCAAATTCAAATCTGATACTATAATGTAACATTACCCAGCGTACTGCTGAGCAACGATACATCAAAATTCTAGTGCACAATTAACATTAATTTCACAAAATCACTCGAGGAAGTGCGCACAACCCAAATTGGTTAGCGCCACACCCTTGTCCCTGTTGTTTATACAGATTATAACAACGAAAGTAACTTGAAATATAATTGTATGCTCAAGCATATTGAGCACACCAACATGTAATACCACTCCAACATGTGAACACTATTGTGTGCATAACCATACAGAGAATCCGAATACCACAACATACATAACTATTCTAATTTTTCTTGCAGGTCTTTTTTTCTTGAGTGTGCAAACTACATTCCAACACAGACACAATGAAACCGATCACTTGTGCATCGGATCCACTTTTCATGCGCACATTATCTATAACCTCCCTTAGGAAGCTCTTGACCATTTACCAGGACTAACTTAACATAAGTTACTTATCAACTAGCATATTCAACATATAAAAATACTATGCTAAATACTCACATCGTACTTACATAATAGACAACATTAACATAATACCAACCAATATTCATATGCAACATTATGCAAGTAATAGATCATAACATATACAAATGAATAAGAACACAGTAAATAGACAAGGACATAAGAACACTTATATTTTATGAAAAGTTACCAACTACATGCGTGACTTAGACGTTCCTCCCAGCCATAGACACCGTTTCTCATAATATTTCAGCAACAAGTCACCCCTGAGACGGGGCTCAAACTCAACCAGGGAAAAAGGATTCCTAGTGTCATTCTATGGTCTAACAAACAACAAAATTTCTTAGTCCAAGGTGTCAACTACTGCAACTAGTCTAGAGTCCCTCATTCCCCACATGCCTGTCACACCCAAGGAAGTGTGCCCCTTATCTGCTTAACAATCCTTTGGCTACCCTACTTCCCTTCCAGGGCTTCAACAACAGAATGGATAAAGAAGTCTCAGAGCACTACAACTAATTCCCAGTGCACCAGGGAACAATTCCCAGCCAATATCTCACTTGGAGAGATTGCTCACGGGCTTGACAACCCACCTCTTGGACAAACTACAGTCCTGATAACATGTTTCTTCGAAAAACTATGGGCCTGAAAACCCGCTTCTTCGACAACCTACAGGCCTGAAAACCTGCTTCTTCAATCATACCAAGATTTTCCCAAGCACAAAGTAAAGCAAAAATGACAATAATTTATAGCAAAATACATAATTCCTTCACATAGGAAATTCCATCTGAAGGGTTTCCAAATGAGTGACCTCCTCCCCCCCGAATTACACTAAGGCCAACAATATATATTACATGCCTTCAACTTGACACTTGTCACCTTCAAAATTTACTTTATCCACTTGGTGACTTGTTTCCCATCCTTCATGAACTTAGCATAAATAATATATCTGTAAATTACACTTTTTAGAATATTATTAAAATATTCCCCCCTTTTTCCCTTTTTTTGTGGAGTTCACGCCCCTGTCTCTTTTCATCCGAGTCAGTATGCACGCAATGATGTAATATATTAATAAATTGAGTGTGATACACATTACAAGATTAGGCGCACTAACCTATTTGTGTCCTGGATCATCAAACCAATAGTTACACAAGCTCTCCAGCCTCAAAACATATACACACATCACAATCATTCCCGTGAACTTACTTGTGTGCACACAACACTGTGGAATATGCACACCCTCCCTTGATTCACAATCCACACGCACTATCCCAGGTACTCATAACACCATGGAATATGCACACCTTTTTCTTTGATAACAAGCCTTGCACACACCACAGGTGCGTGAAAAACCGAAAACATGGTACCACGACTGACCAACCTATATGTACATTACATTTGCACTTGTTTCCAATGGATCACCATACTATTTGGATCATTACATTGCGCACTACTCAGGTGTGCATAAAACCAAAACAACTCAGCAACCTATATGTGCAACTACAAATGGGGTTCAGATTAGGGACATTACATTCCCCTCCTCCTTATTTATGCAATGTCCTCAATGCATTATATACACAAAAAACTTCAAAAAATTTCAAAAAGATGAGGATACTCTGCTTGCATAACATCCTCGCTCTCCCAAGTTGCATCCTCAGGACCATACCACGTCCATTGGACCTTTACCAACTCCATGGATCGATTCCAGAGTTGCTTGACTTTACAGTCCAATATGCAAATCGATCACACTCAAAAATCGCCTTCCGGCTCCACCTAAATCACATTCCAATCAATGACATGATTAGCATCAGGTACATACTTCTTAAGAAATGACAGATGGAAAACATTATGAATACACAAGGACGTAGTGAATGCAAGCATATATGCGACATGACCAATCCTCTCTAGGGTTTCAAATGGCCCACAATAGCGCGCTACTAACTTAGAACACTTCCCCAACATCAAGGAATTGCGTCTTGCTTTTACTTTTAAGAATACATGATCCCCCACTTTAAAATCTCAGTGGGTTCTGCCTTTATATGCATAGTTTTTCTATCTATCCTGGGTAGCCTTTAAATTCTGCTTGGTCTTTACAATCTGCTCCTCCATTTCCTGAAGTAGATCTATCCAAACTACTGCATGGTCTGCTGGGTTATCCCAACTCACAGGTGTGTTTCACCCTCTACCGTACAATGATTCAAATGGAATCATCTTTAAAGATGCTTGATATCCATTGTTGTAAGAAAAATCTACCAAATTTAAGTAGTCTTCCTATTTTGATGGTTTATCCATCACATACATCCTCAACCTATCTTCTATTACCTGATTTACCCTTTCTGTCTATCCATCTGACTTAGGGTGATATGATGTGCTAAAGTTCAGATTCTTTCCAAATCCTTTGAACAACCCTTTCCAAAAGTTTGAGGTGAACTTGGAATCTCTGTCAGACACAATTGTCTTAGGAACACCATGCAACTTAGCAACTTCACGCATGAAAATATCAACAATGTTAGCTGCGTTGTGCGCTGACTTTACTACAATAAAATGGGAAGCTTTAGTAAGCTTGTCCACCACCACCATAATAGAATCATGTTGCTTAGCAATCCTAGGAAACTTAGTTATAAAATCCATCGTTATAACTTCCCACTTCTACTTAGGAATGGGAAAAGGTTGTAGCAAACCAATTGGATGTGTGTGCTCAGCCTTGACTTTCTGACATTCGAGACATCGAGATATAAAATAAGAAACTTCCTTTTTCATTCCTGGCCAATAACTTCTTGACTGTGACAATTGTTTTCTGGTAACCTGGATGTACAACATAAGGAACCTTATGCATCTCTGACAATACCAGGATTTTCATCTTCTAATGATTTGGCACATATACCTTGTGTCTATACATGAGGATCCCATCCTCTTTTAGCTCATAACATTCCAAATTACGCTGTGACATACCTTGCTGTAATTTCACCTTTATGTCTACATAGCGTAGATATGATTAAGAAACTTCTAAAATTCTGTCTCTCAAATCTGTCTAGTACATGCTAATGGTTGTAGCATGCATTTCATGCATCCTCCAACTGAGTGCGTTAACGACCTTGTTTTCTTTTCCTCGGATATGATTTATGTCGAAGTCACACTCACTGAGGAACTCTAACCACCTTCTTTGTCTAGCATTTAAACTTGGTTATCCAAACAAATATTTTAGAGCACAATGGTATGTTCTTAGCTCAAATCGTATACCCATGAGATAATGCTGCCACATCTTCAAGGCATGGACTATAACGGCCAATTCTAAATCATGAGTAGCATAGAACCTTTCATGCTCTTTCAACTTCCTTGATTCGTAGCATACCACATGTTCATTCTGACCCAGGACTCCACCGATTCCTTCCTTGCATGCATCCATGCACAAAACGAAGTCTGCATCTGGATCGACAATTCTCAAAATCGACACACTTGTCAACAAACTTTTTAAGTGCTAAAAACTCCTTGCACAATCCATGGTCCATTCAAATCGAACACCTTTCTTTTACATGGATGTGATGGGATGCACAATCTTTTAGAATCCTTCAATAAACCTTATGTAGTACCCTGCTAGTCCTATGAAGGACCTTACCTCTATGACATTTCTTGGTGTTGGCCATTCCTCAATGGATTTTTATCTTCGCTGGGTCCACAACTATTCCTTTCTTTGAAATGATATGACCCAAGTAATGAATCTTCCTCTGGTAAAATGAACACTTTCTCAACTTTGCATAAAGATGATGCTCCCTCAATACCTGTAGTACCATCCTCAAGTGATGCTCCTTCAATACCTGTAGTGCCATCCTCAAGTGATGTTCATGCTCTTTGTTGTTGGGAAATAATACCCTACGGACTAGCAAGCTAGGGCTAGGCTTGCATGCAGATTTTGACCTTTAAAGAAAAGACCTTTTAACCTACCACCCCAAAACTTAAACCCTTCTTTCACGATACATACATGGAAAGGAACTACTAACCTTTTGTACTGATGTTTGGTGTAGATCGTCCGTTGCGCTCTTGACTGCTCGCTCGTGCGGCTCCTTCCAAAGTTAACCTGCAATCAAGACAAAACACTACGCATGCATGCTACTTTTCTACTTGAGGGTTAGAAATTAAGCATAAATTACACAAACCACATATAACTCATGCATTGGGACGGGAAAAGTATTCTTTTATTATTTTCAAAATGAATCAACTTACAATTGTAGTCGAGACCGGCCACCGCTCCTTGATCCTGATCCTGGGATCCTCCTCTTCTTTTGTCCTCCAACTGCTTTGCATTAATTCTCCTTAGGCTTGAGGAAAGGCTAAAGGGTTGGGACAAATTGATTCAGCAAATGGGCAGAGTTTCTTCGCTATAATTTTCCTCCTCCAAATAGTACCCCCACCCTTTCTTTTATAGGCTAGAAGGAGCTAGGGTTTTGGACGAACTCTCGCCCATGCATGGCCGAGAGTTTCAGTTAACTGACCCATAGATTTTTGTCCCGTCGGCAACTTTCCTGTTTTTGTGCTTTGTTAGGTAAACATGGGCTGTAGAAGGCCTGCCAGCGTTCAAACGCGTGCAGTAGTGGGTTAGGGCGCGTTTGCCTTTACCTAAGAGGATTTTTGAAGAGGTTGTTCAACAGATGTTTTGGCAATGAAGGGATATGAGTTGGCATGATGCCAGGTAAGCATGTGTGGTGCAATTTAGGGTTATAACAGATGCCCCCTAATGTGTGAGGTCAGAAGAGCATCTGATGGCCGAAATACATTACCAATCTTTTACCAATCTGTACTGATACGCTGAATGAGGGAGCCCAAGAATCAGGAATCAGGAGGTCCCGTCTGCAAAATAACAAATGTCTCACCGAGGTGAGCATACCTATGCTTGGGATAAAATAGAATCATGGATACCAATCAAATACACTGTATATCCATGTCAAATAATTATAAAGAGTAGCCGCGAATAATACACAGCGGAGCTACATCTCGAAATCAGAAAGATATACATGTAAAGTATCCATCTCCCAGAAGCTGATTCGGCCTGATGGATGTACTTCAGAGCTCGAGCAACAACTTTAAAATATTCTAAACTCAGGTAGGAGTGTAATATGAGTGTACGACTGCACTACCCAGAGGTCTTCGACGGCTCGTCGGTTATGGACTTGATAATCGTGATGATCGGATTGAAGGCTTCAGTGATTTCGAACAAGGACTTGATTGGATGTTCAGGATGGCCGGGTATGCGGACAAGAGATATATTGCAGAGGGGCCGACTCAGGCTTAGTGACAAACTTCCCTTGGAAAATAGCACGACAAATGATAAGACTCAGGCATCATATCTATTAATCATAAGTCTACGAAGCAGGAGGCAACGTAAACTCTCCATATGTTTGGAAGAGTAACCAAACGGTGGAGGACACAACTCTATATAGCGAGAAAAAGCTTCCTAAGGTCGTACTACATCCCATAGTCTGATGATCAAACGAACAGATGTGATTCATCCAAGGGTGACTCATTATGCTGCCAATAAAGAAAATACTTTTCCCATCCTCTTTTTGGGGTATATTTGATTTTTTTTTTGGTCTTTTTGATGATAAGGGAATATTACGTTACAATGGAGGAACGAGTACTGCAAACATACAAGCTCAAGGCACAAGGACAAGACTGATGTTCTAGGGAAATGATACTCGGGAAAAATCCTCCGATGGCCAAAGGTGTTAAGACACAGATGCAAAATATCACAAGGCTAATGAGTAAGGTATGCAAATGCGGTTGATAGAACACACAATGGTAACATCCTTCAGTGTAAGTTTAACGAGCCCAGAGAAGGGAAGCTCGGTGGTTTTTCATATTTAGAGAGTCTGAAAAAGCATAAAAGGAAACTCCATTGGGGTACCTTTTTCGTGAATAGTCTAATCGGTTCGAAAAAGGGATAAACTAGCACCGATTAGACGTCAATTCAAAACCATTTTAACGAGTGTGACAAGGACAAGATCACTCGACGATTTTTTCACTTTTAAGGAGTCTGAAAAAAAGCTTAACTATGGACTCCGTCAGGAATATTCTTCTGGACCAATTTAACGAGTGTGAAAGAATAAGGTCACTCGACGATCTTTTCAATTTTAGGGAGTCTGAAAAGAGCTTAACTATGGACTCCGGGGGGGTTTCTTTTTCGTAAATTTAGTTCCTCAGGCCCGAAAAAGGAATAAAATTATACCTGAAAATACTCTTCTAAAGAATGGGAATTCGATAGAGTATACCTTTGTTCGTACAGTTGACTGTCCGGACCGAAAAAGGGGTAAACTACCGCCGGACATACGTGACTTCAAATTTCAGTTTAACGAGCGTGAAAGATCACAAGATCGCTCGGCAATCTTTTCATGTTTAGAGGGTTTGAAAAGGGCTTAAAAGGAGACCCGTTATGTTTTGGGAGTCCGGAGGGTAAGGCAAAGAGTGAAAAAGACCCATGCAAATGAGGCTCAAACTCGTATTCAGGAAAGACTATACAGACTCCCGAGCCTACAATGTTGTTAAAAATGGCATGGACACCATAATGCAACCAGGACCTACCTAGGGCATCCATGTTTTGGTAAGCTCTACCACCAAGTTGCGACACTTCTATAACATATATGATGGTTTCGTGTCACAACATGATGGGATCGATCCTATAGCATAAGAAAAAGGCAACGAGATGCAAAAGTTGGGGTATAATCCTAACCTATATGCTCAAGTTGATTTTTAAAAACTTTTTTTTTTTTTATAGACCGTCAACATATTTTTTTTTATTTTTCGAAACTCAATAAAAATTGTCCCAATACCTGATCAAATCCCTCCCATATAACTCCTGGATCACTCTAAATGATTTTTGATATAAAGAAACTGATAAAGGGGCCCAAAAAAGTGACAAAAAGAGGCAAAAAAGTCTATAAATAAAAGCTGGCAGCTCATTATCACCATTGTTGATTTGAAAATTGACTCTGGAGCCAAAAGACCCCCTTTGCCAAAGATCGTGATTCCGGGAGATACAGTGGATGAAACGGACTTTTGCTTGGATCAAGTAAGTACAAACTCCCTTGTCTAGCTATTCAATACTTCATTTTTAGCATTTAATGGATTTTGGGGGTGGGCGTCGACATCAAAAAGGTCGGCCCTAGGCAAACGCGGTCTGTCCAGGGACAGCCCGCGGGTACCCGTGGGCAGAGAAAATCCTGCCCGCGGGTACCCGCGACTGTCGCCTCTACAGGCCGCGTGTACCCCCCCGCGTGGTGAAAAAACCAAAATTAAAAAGGTATTGACCCTCCTTTTTTCCTTGTTGTGTTGGCAGGATGTATGTTCAGTGGAGGGAAAGGGAGCACGAGGCCGCCAATGAGTTAGTGGCTGCAGATCCGAATGTTGTGGCCGTGCTGACGCAGTGTGGGTTGGTGAAATTCTTTCTATGTCCATTCATGCGCGCACAACCAAGGCTACTGAACGCCTTGATTGATTACTAGCACCCTGATGCAGAGGCATTCATGATAGAGGGGCAATCCTTGGTGCCCACCACCGAGGATATTTAATTTTTGACTGGCCTCTCAAGGAGAGGGGAACTAGTCAACTTTCAGACGTTTCCTGTGGGGCCGAGCAAAGTCTCGGAGCTGATTGCTGAGTACTGTGAGGCTGGGACCGACCATAGAACTTCATCGGTTCCTGTTAGTAGGATTATTAGCCTCGCCCTACAGACTGTTTTATTGCTCATTGGGCAGATTACCGGCTCAGCAGCCGTGCACCAGGCTTCATGCGCACAGATGAACTGTGCGATCTAGTGCATGAATGCACAAATTTTTGATTGGAGTACCACACTGTTGGTGTGTATGAAGAGCCAACTGACAGCGTGCCGACAACGGACACACAGGAACTTCGGGTTTGGGACCATCATGTGTTCATTCTTTTTCAAGAGAGTTCCGTGTTTCAGTCCTCGACTGACAGTACGAGGACACCTGGCCACTTTCCCCGCAGTATGCAGATGGGCAGTGTTACTGCCGCGACAGGGTGGTGGAAGGACCGTGGAGGCCTTCAACGACGAATTTTTTGCTTGGCTGTCATGGCAGATCTCGGCTATAGAGGACTACCCATATGGAGGGATCGACTTCTCCAGAGATCCAGAGATACCAGTGCCTCCTGGTGAGGAGCGAGGGGAGATGGGTAAGTATCCACCTGTATAGTGTTTTTGTTTGCATATGTAATTTTTATGTCTTTTTGTGATATATATCATGTTTTTGTATACCATAGTTTTTGATGGGTGGACGTTTATTGCATGCAGATGTGGGACCCGTGCGACCTGCCGAATATGCACGGAACAGGCGTCGCCCACGGCTAGAAGCCTCAGCTGCCGCCGCTGGAGGAGCAGCAGTAGCAGGGAACCTCCCAGCAGGAGAGGCCGAGAGGGTCCTGAGGCGAATTGAGCGGAACTTTACTGTGCTCACTCGCACAGTTCCCATGGCAGAGATAGAGGACCTGCCTCCATCCATGCAGACTCATGTTGTGGGGGCACCTCGGACATGGGTCTGATTGTTTAGGCGTTTATCCCAAGCTGTACATGATTATAACAGGGCCCATAGGCCCTGAGCAGACTTTAGACTTTTATGTGCCATGAGCACTGATATGTATATATTTTTTGAGGGCATAAGCCCAGTGACTCGTTATTGTTCCCACTTTTGAGGCGCTTGCGCCCATCTATGTACTCTGAGGATTTTATGATGTTTATATATGGTTTTTTTTTATCTCTTTTTGTGTCTTATGGATTATGTGTGAAAAAATGTATTTACATGTTTATGTCCTTGATCTTTTTATATGTGGGCAAGATGCCAATCTAAAATGTGATTAGCTAGAGTATCTGTGATTTGGTTTAATCTTCTAGGAACATGAAAATATGTAATATAATCGAAGTTGCGTTCTAAGAGACGTACCCTAAGGAATCGTCGGTGTAAAGTTGGATCATGTACCCGGTATATTCTGTTTAGCTGCGACACAACCAGTTGAGCGTCTAGATAGACCCGGAGACGAGAGATACCCAATGACAAAGCGTCACGAAGCAACTCAATAACTGCACTATACTCGACAACATTATTTGTGGTGTCACCTAAGCATATCCCTCCGGAAGATAACAACTGACCCTGTGGTGTAAAGATTACCCAAGCTGCGGAGGCAAGCCTCCGCATGTGTCGACTAGCACCGTCCGCATACCCAACGAACACCTCAGACTCACTTGACATCTGCCATATTGACGAAAGATAACATCAATGACACGTCCATAACACTTTTTAAAAGAAACGTAAAAAAGTAATAGTACAAAGACTATACATATGTTACAAAAAGTTACCCACAGTGACCTCTCTATGAGTAATACTTCTTGAGGTAGAGCCCATTTCTAGGCTCCGCCAAAGCATTCCCTTCAAAATCGACCAAATGATAAGCGCCCTTTTTTAAAACCTCCTTAACAATGAAGGGTCCTAACCACATGGGTTTAAAATTTCCTGCCCCCAGGGGGTCCTTATCTTGGTCATAGACCAGGACAAGGTCGTCTTCAGAAAAAATCCGAGGACGAACGGACCTATCATATTGACACTTGACCTTATGTTTGTGAGCCTCGTTGGCCAGGGCTGCATCACGACGCTGTTCATCAAGCTGCTCAAGGTGTAATAACCGTTCTTCAAGTGGAGAAGTGTCTGGCAATAATTGTACTGCCAATTTCAGAGATGGTATTTGACATTCGATGGGCAAGACTGCCTCCAGCCCGTAAACGAGTTGGAAAGGTGAGAAACCGGTTGCAATCTTAACTGATGTTCGGTAAGCCCATAATGCCGAGTATAACATCAAATTCCAGTTTGACTTGGCTGAGTTGATGGTTCGCTGTAGAATCGTCTTAAGAGTTTTGTTTACAGCTTCCACCTGCCCATTGGCTTGGGGATAGTAAGGTGATGAATGTTCTTGCCGTAACCCAAGCTTTGATGTTAATTCAGACATCATTTGGTTCTGAAAGTGACTGCCATGGTCAGTGACAATCTCTCTTGGGACGCCGAACTGTGCTATAATCTGGTTGAATAAGAAGAGAGTTGCAGTCTCTCCATCATCTTTAAACGTTGGCATAGCTTCGACCCATTTAGTGAAGTAGTCGACAACTACGATGATATAGTGGTGCCCCCTTGCTGATAGGGGGTTGCATGTAGTGTAATCAATCCCTCACTTAGTGAAGGGACCAAATGTGATGACAGGAAACATAGGAGCTGGATGTGCCCTCATCTTCCGAGAGAAGATTTGGCACGGATGGCACTTCTTGACCGACTCGATACAATCTTTGATAAGTGTGGGCCAGAAGTAACCTGCTCGTAAAATATTTTGGGCTGTTGCCAACCCAGATAAGTGACCGCCACAAGCTCCTGTATGACAATCATTGAGCACTATGACGGCCTCCTCATGAGTGAGACATTGACGCAAGACGCAATCTACACCTCTCCGATACAACGTATCATTGAGTATGAGATAGTTCTTAGCCTGATGGCGTATCCACCAACGCTCGTCACGAGAAGTAGAGGTGGGGCACTTCAAATTCTAGAGATAGATCAGTATATCTCCGTACCAGGGGTCTGAAGATTCAATCAAAAACATACCCCCCCGGATAGGTGATTCCTCAGGCACAACGTCACCTGACTCAACTGGAAGCTTCGAAATAAGTTCTGCGAAGACCAATGACTTCTTGGACTTTGCTGAAATGAAGTCTACGTCAAATTCTTGGAGGATGACCATCCATCTACTGATTTTACCGTCGATAACTCGTCGTGTCAACATATACTGGAATGGATTCACGACAACAACGACGGTGGTCTTGTGAAACAGAACATAGTGACGGAACCGTTGAACAACATGAACTGCTCCCAACACAAGTTTTTCAAGATGGGAATAATTAAGTTCCAGTCCTACGAGGCCTCGGCTTAGGTAATAGATCACGTATTCTGAAAACGAATCATCTTCCTGAACTAAAACCATGCCTATAGTTGACTCTGCGGTAGCCAGATATAATAAGAAATCTTTATTATAATTAGGTGGCCGTAGCAGAGGTACGGTTGTGAGGGCGTGTTTTAATGCGTCGAAAGAGTGTTGAGCGGCTTCGTCCCAGAAAAAGGGAACATCTTTCTTAAGTAAACGCATAAAGCCCTTGGTGATTTCGGCATAGTTGGCGATGAAGCATCGTAATAAGTTCGCCTTGCCTTGAAGACTTTGAAGTTGTAAGATTGTGCGTGGGGGGGGCAACTGGATTATTGCCTCCACCTTAAGAGGATCCACCATGATCCCTGTGGTTGATACAATGAAACCTAACAAACGTCCTGACGTGATGCAAAATCTTCACTTGTTGGGATTCAAGCGAATCCTGAAGTAGTGACAGCGTTCAAAGATGAGTCTGAGGTGCATAGGATGATCCTTTCGCTTGCGAGAGCGTGATGCTAAATCATCTAGATAGGCCTCGACTATATGCTTCAGGTCATGAAACGCAAAAGACATGGCCCACTGGAAAGTGGCTCCAACATTCTTGAGGCCAAAAGGCATCTTACGATAGGCGAATGTACCCCACGGACAAATGAATGCCGTTTTGTGTTGGTCCTCAGGTTTGATTTGGATTTGATTATAGCTCGAAAAACCATCCATGAACGAAAAGGATTCACAACCGACACATTCATCAATGATCTAGTCTATGAAAGGGGTTGGATAATTATCTTTTGGACATGCCTTGTTCAAATCACGGAAATCAGTACATACACGAATCATGCCTTGTTTTTTATCGAACGACACGGGGTTTGAAACCCATTGAGTCAAATGAATAGGGTATATGAACCCTGCCTTGAGCAATTTCTCAACCTCAATCTTAATGGCTGCTGCTTTCTTAGGATTAACTGGATGAAGTTTTTGTCGAATAGGCTTAGCATGAAGATACGTTGTGATTTCATGTTCAACTATTTTTGGATCGATACCTGGCATTTCCTCAGAAGACCAGGCAAAAACGTCGCGGAATTCTTTGAAAAGATCCGTGTAAATCTAAATCTCTTCGGGGGAGAAATCCGCTCCGACGAAGACATTCTCCACGACGCCAAGGTTTCGAGAGATATCGATAGGTATAGTTTCAGTGATAGTCACCATATTCCCCTCAGCATAAATTTCCTGTGTAGCTAAGAGGTTAATAGGACATGGCTGATCTCCCGTCATGGTGATAGTGAATTCTCCTGCCTCAATTCGGCGTAACTCTGGGAGGAAATATGATCTGTGATGAAGATCGTACCAAGGTTTGTCCGGACTAGTCATTGCTTCGATTACAGCTTCGTCAGAAGGAAAGACTAAGTCTAACGAATCGGTAGTAAGAGAACCCTGATCCCAAATAGGCTCTAGAAGTGGATCCAACTCTTGTGCGGGAACCGGATCAGGGTTAGCTGAAGCTTGCTGGACTAAAGAGTACGCTACTTCAGCGCCCGACAAGGGCATGGACATGCCGGAGTGCCCTGTCTCGTCCATCGTGGCTGATGGGGAAGGAAGAATCCACGGATCCTCAAAGTAAGTCATGCGGAACGACGAAACGTGAAAAATATCGGCCTTGTGGTGATTCGATATAAACTTGACATCGTCATGAGGAGGTGGATAATCAAAGGTACCCATCAAGTATGGGCACAAACCAACTCCAACGTTAATGACACCGGCCTGTGGATTATCAATCATGGGAACTGTGGATGCCCCCAAAGCTGGGTCAGGCCTAGAGAAGGACAATTGATCAATGGTCACTATCCGACCCTCGTGTGGAAACAACAAGACTCAGAAAACTGTAGCAACCACAGCTTGCATAGCATAAGTCCAACTCCGACCTAACAAGAGGTTATAGTCGAGGGGAGCATTAAATACCTCTACTTCGACGCACACAATATTCCCTCCTAATTGCACAGGGAAATAAGGAACGATGCCATGTGGTCGGAAAGAACGACTGTCGAACGCAGTGAGTAGAGTAGGTGATGGAGACAAAGTGGGCTAACCAATGGCCTTCCATTATGCTAACGACATAACGCAAGTCGAAGCGCCCTCGTCGACCACCGTGCGAAAGATATTCCGTGTAAAAGTTTTCGTGGGATGAGCCACTACTATCTGAAACGCGACGTGGTAAGGCAGACGAGGTTTTAAGTCGGTCGTATCTAACATGATGGTACCCAGGTTACAAGTCTCAGTAGAGCCTAAAGCAGTCAACAAGGCTTTCCTCTGAGCAGGGCAGCTTTGGAGAACCTCCAAAGTGGACATCGTACAAGGGGTTTGTGATAAATCTTCCACCACAGAGTAATTCTGGGCGGCCCTTGCATTTGGGTTGTGAGAAGCTTTCTTAAATGCACCCTTTGGGATGCGTGTCACTGTTTCACCCAACATCTTCTCTATATGTAGAGGAAGAGATGGGATCTCAGCTTCTTTACCCTTCTCAGAGGCGCTTGGTTTACTATAGTCGTGCGCTCTAGTCGTTATTAAAGCATCACCCCTAACCATATATACGTTCGCGGATGATGAATTGTTTGGGGGAGGGTAGGTTTCTTGGTTGCCCCCTTCGAAACTTGTAGAGGCTTGAGTTAAATTTTGCCCATGCTGAAAGGGATTAGTCAACACAGCTTGCTGTTGCTGCATGACAAACTTTTGGGCCTCTGCAAGTCGAGGACAAAGATGGGTCGGGTGGTCTTCCGCACACAAGTTGCACGGATACCTCGCCTTCCGTTTTTCTGTGGTGCCCTCGCCAACATTGTCAGTGGGTTTTTTATTCCCCTTACCCTTTTTGTGTTGTTTTTTCTTCCCTTCAGGCTGCTGGGTGGCCTTTGGGTTAGTCGTCTGCATGGAGTGTACTTCCGACGTTTGGGTAGGAGGAGCAACCAAAGCAGTAGTCTGGCTGGCTGCTGAGTGTTGTATAGATAACTATTGCAATTGCTTTGTCAATTGCTCAGCGAGCTTGGTTTGTGCTGAACTAACAATACCATCGACATGTGGTCCAACTCTCTGTCTAGTTTTATCCAGGATCGAACGTGGTGCATACGGCAGGATGTTGTATAATAAACCAGACTGAGAATAGATGAGCTCAAACTGTTGAGCCCTCATGATGGCATCTTCTTCGGAGAAAACTCCTGAAGTCACGACGTTTTTGGATAATTGTGGGACTAAAGACTTAAGGAACCACTCAAGTAGGAATGCTGGTGGGACTGGTACTTTGATTAGACTCTTTCGACGTCTCCACTCTCGGATGTGATCAGAGATATGGTCAGCTGTCATCTGTTCAAAATTGGCAAGCAGCTCTGTGCCAACGTCGTATCTCACAAGCAACTGGAAATGGTTAAGGAAGGCCATCGCCAGTTCGCCAAAAGAAGAATATCTTGAGCGATCAAGCTCGATGTACCATTTCGCGGCACTCCTGATAAGAGTGCGTTGAAACAATCGCAACTGGACGGAGTCATCTTTCAATGAGTTAGATGAACACCAAAGATGGAAAGTAGTCACGTGATCACCTGGATCTTCGTTAGGCTTGGCCTCGAACTTTGGAATGTCCGAAGGAAACTTCGTTGGCATAGGAGGCCAACGTGGATAATGACAAATAGGATCATTTAACAACCTTGTCAAATATGGCAAGTGTAATGTCGCCAGGAAGGGTAGTTTGGGTTGCTGCTGGCCTGGGAAAAAGGGTCCTGGAGTTTGACTGGCACTAGGTTGCCAGGAAAAGTTTGGCTGCTGGCCTGGGTTGTGGTAGAAACCATGGCCTTGACCAGCGTAAGGATTTTGCATCTGTGGAGACATCATTGGCTGATTCCCCATAAAGGACATAGGATGTTAGGCATTCATTGTGTGGGATGGACTTTGGGAAGGATTACCCCATGCCGGTCCTGATGGGAGAGGCATAGAAGTCTGTCCAGGGTTCCATTGACTGTGGAAAGAATTACCCCAGAACGACATTCCCGAGGAGGGAACGAATCCTTGACCTGAGTTCCAAAGTCCTTCTATATGTGCCCCCGGCGCAGGAATAGTACCCTGCGCCGGAGTAGACTGTCCAAAAATGGGAATGCCCCTAGATGGGAAAGCAGTGGATGTGAAAGTGTTGTTACCAAACGTCCCGTTCCAAACAAACGGTGACGAACTGATTGGCATAGTATGCGCAGGTGTTCCTTGAATCCCGGCTCCAAATGAACTCGTGTGTGCAGGCTGCCCGGCGGACTGCTGATGCAGACCAACAAGCGAAGGGGACGAAGGAGAGATATGACCTCCAGCGTAAGGAAAAATGTTAAAAGGGACAGGAATGCCCCCAAGTTGACCTTGCAGAGGAGCGGTAGAGCTCCCTGCCCCCAGACCCAAAGTCTGTAAAGTGGAGTGAGTGAGTGCAGGACTTGTGCCTGAACTAGGCATACTGTATGAGAAAGGAGGGCCTGTCGCACTAGGTGTAAAGGGATTTGTGGGTGCCGTGATAGATGGGATCGATCCACTGTGCGACGTAGTTGCGGCCGAGACCATGGTGGCCCGGACCGCCGACGAGGGCAAGTTAGGAGAGGCTTCTCTTGTGGTAGCAACGGTGGTGGGAATGGAAGAATTCCTAGAGGAAGTAACAATGTGTGTTTCCATAGCTTTATGAGGCACCGACAGGCGTTCATAAAACAAGATTGGTACACTGACCGATGGCCAAGTATCAGTGGTTGGGGTTTCAACCGAACCAAGATTGGTGGTTGATTCCTCCGGGAGTTGTTCGGGCACAATGGTTTGCAACCCGGTTGCTTCGAAAGACCCTTGTTGGTCTAGCTTCCGTCTCAATGGTGGCGGGGGTGGCTCCAGTATAACCGGCGGCAGGCCTAGAAGCCTTCGTGATCGACGGAGCTTGGGATCCTCCACTATGTGAGAAGATCCAAGACACGCTAAGTTATTCTATACGTTCAAACAATAACACACACTAAAAAAGAATCCCTTAAAAGATAAGACAAGCAATCACTAACTATTTTGAAGAACAGTTACAACAACCAACACTAGAGCAACTTACCGGTGCAAGTGCAACTTGAAAACGGAATCACCCTCCGGGTATACTCTGCAAAGCGTGGCCCGATGTCTGTCCTAGGTACCACGGTATACCCCCGCAGTCACCTGTGTATGTCCCTAAACAAGATTGGCAACTAGTTTTCCAGCACGCGAACAATCACCAGGCGGGTACAATCGATAGTCGGGTAGACCACAATGAGTAGGGTATCAAGCCCGAAATCTGTCAAGGGTATCGAGAGCAAATGGTCCGGAAGACAACTGAGGACCTCGAACGGATTCGAGACCCACGAAGCCCCGTGGCAAATGCAAACGACGAAATCCCAAAACAAATCCTCGATATGTGTTCTCCACTACGCTCGGTCCAGCTTTGGAGGGGTTATCTCCACTACCTTTCCTTACGCGACCTCGTGTTTAGCCCCTGTGTTAGAGGGGGGTCCCGGATAACTTCCACAAAACTGGACTTCTACACTCCCTATCACAGACTCCAATGTTTGGTTTTGAGTGGCCTTGGAGAGTTTCCTCACCAATCCTAATCCAAGGCCCTAGTCCTGAACTAGTGTATGAACCCTACAAACAAAAAGTCTAATAGATTTTAAATTAACTTTTTTTATGGGCTTTTTTACGTCACGGGTATGAAGGTGAAACTGATGATGTGTAAAGACTCAAAGAAAAAACAAATGAAAAAATCTGGAAACAAAAATGCTTTTGCTAAATGCAAAAATCAACAACTTTTCACACAAGAAAGACTTCTTTTCTTTTCAATTTTTCTAAGATTGCATGCAACAAACATAAAGGAATTTTGCTCGACTACGAGCTACTTATGCTCTAAATGCACTGCAAAAACTTATGAACAAAAGACTTCTTCCTAGCTATTGATGCAAAAACACAATCTTCAAATGAAGAAGAAAATGAAAAAGAAATATTTATTTATTTATTTAAGTGCTAAATGAAGCAACAAAGGGAAAATGCTGACAAGCACAAAACCAAGAAAACAAAACACAATTCTGGCTTAAAGCACAGATCGCAAGGAATCAGAGCAAAGATACCCAATGGAAATCAAGAAAGCACAGACTCCTACGCTTGTCTAAAAACCATAAAACATTTTTTTTTTCCTTTTTATCTTTTCTATCCAATATCAACTAAGAAAAAACAGGCTAAGGGTAAGAAGCCCTAACCTACTGACTGTTCAACCCTGGGCTCAAACACCTGAGAGGAACACTTCTCACCACAGGAGGGGATGACTGCCCCACCCTAATTGAAAAACAACCTATCAAAGCATGCCTCTGTCACTGAAACAACACGCGGACAAACACGTGCTGAGCTATAACAGGGCGCGTGTACCCGCGGGCTGCACTTGTATAGGCCGCATGTATGTATAAACCACAAGACAAAAATAAACACAGGCAGCCCAGACCAGGAAGAGGCCTTTGGTATTGATAACCAGGGTCTCTTAAAGGCTTGGATGCTTCTTCTTAACAGAAAAGAAAAATAATTGCAAGAAATAACAAAACACAATAAAGCAAAATGAGGCAAGACCGTGAACCAACAAGACTCAAACAGGATCCAGAAAGCCCCCTGAGAATGTAAAATTCTGATAGGGAAGAGGAGGACTACCTCTCAAGCTCTCTGACTCCTACATGCTACTGAAACCTCTACAGCAAGCATTCAAATGCGGGCTATAGAAGGTTAGGGCGCGGGCACACACGTGCAGCCCTTCTGCAGGCCGCGTGTACCTCTGTGTGTCCTGAAAATTGTCGTCAAGCAACAATCAAGGAACACTGGTATAAAGAACCAGGCTCCCTGCTAGCTCAGGCCTTACTGAAAAACACAGACAAAGAAATAGAAAATCTAATCACTCAAACTACCCAAAAACTAAATCCAGAAACCCTAAAGAGTATCTTCCCCAGTGGAGTCGCCAGTTCTGTTGTTGGGAAATAATACCCTACGGACTAGCAAGCTAGGGCTAGGATTGCATGCAGATTTTGACCTTTAAAGAAATGACCTTTTAACCTACCACCCCAAAACTTAAACCCTTCTTTCACGATACATACATGGAAAGGAACTACTAACCTTTTGTACTGATGTTTGGTGTAGATCCTTCGTTGCGCTCTTGACTACTCGCTCGTGCTGCTCCTTCCAAAGTTAACCTTCAATCAAGACAAAACACTACGCATGCATGCTACTTTTCTACTTGAGGGTTAGAAATTAAGCATAAATTACACAAACCACATATAACTCATGCCTTGGGACGGGAAAAGTATTCTTTTATTATTTTCAAAATGAATCAACTTACAATTGTAGTCGAGATCGGCCACCGCTCCTTGATCCTGATCCTGGGCTCCTCCTCTTCTTTTGTCCTGCAACTGCTTTGCGTTAATTCTCCTTAGGCTTGAGGAAAGGCTAAAGGGTTGGGACAAATTGATTTGGCAAATGGGCAGAGTTTCTTCGCTATAATTTTCCTCCTCCAAATAGTACCCC
>ML825687.1:44628-71091 GCA_009831015.1 Picea engelmannii | reverse complement strand
CCACTATCATATATTATGTATATCATGAATCATGAAACAATCTCATACAAAACTCTAATCCAAGAGCTCTCAGTACAATACAATCGTCTCACACTGTCATACACAAATCAACAAATACATGTGCCAATTCATGTGTCCAGACAGCTTGCCTCCCCTGCACAATATATGCAATTCAAATTCTCACAATGAATTGAATTTCCTAGTTTGCACATGCTCATAAGCATATCCACTGCATGTGTGATCAAATCACAATTGATAGCCAAACTATCCCTTTCACCTGTTATCTCAAATGGGTCTCCACTGGATCTGACATGCATGTAGTTAACCGTGGCGAATCTTCAGTTGCATGTGAGTTCACTGATTAACTGAACTCCCACTAGTGCATGTTTAGTTACAACTAGTACAACTGATCTTAACTCACTTAACTACACTTATGATTCTGTTACAAATCCAACTCACTCAGTTATGAATGAAATAATAGATTAATATTTATTGTCCAATTTATTTAAGGGAAAAATAAATTAGACACATGTTTCTTGTTGACTTTTCAACACTCCCTCTCAACAAGAAAGGGATTATCCTTCACCCCAATCCTGTCTTTGTGATACTCGATGTTTCTCCTGGTGAGCACATTCGTCAAAATGTTCGCATCCTGATCTTTCGTGGGAATGTATTGAAGAAACATGATCTTCCGCTGCACACAATCTCTGAGATGATGATACCAGATATCTATATGCTTAGATCTGTCATGAAACAGAGGATTAATAGAGAGTTTAATACAACTCTGATTATCACAATAAATCACTGTCGGATCTAAATGAGAACCAAACAAACCAACCAAGATCTTCCTCATCCAGATAGCCTCACATGCAGCTTGACTCTCTGCCATGTATTTCGCTTCCGCTAAACTAAGTTCCACAGATCTTTGTTTCCTGTTGTACCAAGAAACAGTTGTAGATCTAATACTAAAGATCCCCCCCCGATGTGCTCTTTCTGTCCGTTGGGATGCCTAGCCAATCTACATCCGTGAAGCCATGAAACTTCACCTCATCTCTCTATCTGTACCATAATCCATACTCAGATGTTCCCTTTAGATATCTCAAGACATGCTTACCCGCCTTCCAAAAGAGTTTGGTAGGCTTAACCATCGCTTGACTTAATTGTTTAACCGCATAGAAAATGTTTGGTCTCGTGTTCACTAAATACATTAACAAACCTACTAACTCTCGATAAACAGTAGCATCCACTACCTCTCCAGAAGTAGCATCCTCTTTCCTCCAGTTTCCTGGAAGAGGAGTATCCATGGGTTTGCATCCCTCCATGTGAAACTTACCTAGTATCTCTCTTGCATACTTTCCTTGAGACACAAAAATTTCACCATCTCACTGCCATATTTACAATCCAAGGAAATAATGAAGAAGGCCCAAATCCTTCATCTCAAACTCCTTTGCAAAGTCCTCCTTGCATGAGTGTACCAGCTGCTCATCACCAGTCAATATTAAATCATCAACATAAAGAACAATGATTAAAATATTACCCTCCACCACAATTTGGTATAGGTTTGCATCTGCTTCACTTTTGGTGAAGCCCAATCCAGTGAAATAGTTGTCTATCCGAGTGTACCAAGCAATGGGTGCTTGCTTCAGCCCATACAGTGCTCTCTCGAGTCTGCACACATGCGACTCTCTGTCAAATTTCTCAAAACCTTCTGGTTGTTCAATGTACACTTCTTCCTCAATGATCTCATTGAGGAACGCAGTTTTTACATCCATCTGATGAATGTTCCAGCCCATTTGTGTTGAGAGTGCAAGGATGGATCTTATGGAAGAGTACCTTGAGACAGGTGCAAAGTCTCATCATAATCTATCCCCTCGATCTGTGAGAAGACCCGGGCCACAAACCTGGCCTTGTATTTCTCCACACTCCCATCAGCAACTTGCTTTACCTTGTAGATCCATCTCGAACCTACCACTGATTTATCAACCGGTCTTGGGACAATATCACATGCACTGTTTTTGACAATGGAGTCATACTCCTCTACCATAGCATCAACCCAAGTGGGGTCCTGCACTTCTTCTTGAAAGGAAGATGGTTCAGTCACAATACATTTTCTCGTGAGATCCATGTATCCAGCAAATCGATTAGGAGACTGTCTATGTCTGCACTGTGAAGTAGGGCCTCCTACATTCTGTGCAGCATCTAGTCTCAATCTGTCAGCTTTCGTGGTGCACTTTCTGCCATTTCTGATGGATGGCTCTGCTTGAGTGGTTTCCTCCACTCCATGAACCTCCTCATGTGGTTGGTCCACATCTTGACACTCATCTTTGGGAACCAACAATTCCTCTTATGCATGCAAGTCTAGCTCCCTCTCAAGCGACAACCACAGGGATTTCCCCTCATCGAATTTTATATCCCGTCGCATAACAATCATCTTACTATTTGGAAAATACACACGATAATTATGGGTTGTTTCTGTGTACCCCACAAATATCCCAACTTCAGCAGTCGGTTCTAGCTTCTTCCTGGCATCCTTGGTCACATGCACATAAACAGATGAGCCAAAAATTTTAAAATGAGAAACATCAGGTTTATTACCAGTAAAAGATTCTTCAGGTGTACTCATGCCAAGTACTCTATGAGGACAATAGTTCTACACATAAACTACAGTATTGCATGCTTCTTCCCACAAATGAATTGGTAGGCCCTGATCATCCAACATCGCTCGTGTTGCACCCATGATTGTTCTGTTCTTTCTCTCCGCGACCCCATTTTGTTGTGGGTTATGAGGCGCTATGAGTTCTCTTTGAATTCCTTCTCTTCTGCAGAAGTCTTTGAATTCGTTAGAGATGTATTCTCCACCATTATCGCTCCTTAGATCCTTCACTTGCTTCCCCGACTCTTTCTCCACCAATGCTTTAAACTCACAGAACTTTGAGAATGTTTGATCCTTCTTCTGCATGAAGAATATCTAGAATTTACGAGAAAATTCATCAACAAAAATAACATAATACCTGTGTTTTGTTGTTGAAGCAACTGAAAATGGTCCACACACGTCCATGTGAATTCTCTCCAGGATCACCGAAGCACAGTTCTCCTTTTCATGAAAGGTGGACTTTACATACTTCCCTAGGGTGCACCCCTTGCATTGATCTAACTAAGCAAGTGTTCCCCTTGGAAGTCCAGTAGATATTTGTTGCATGATCTTCAAGGCTCCATGATGAAGATGGCCCAATCTCCTGTTTCATAATTCGCCCTCATCCCGATTCACCACTTTTTCTGCCTTGCCTATCATGGCATTACAGCCATCTACCTCCAGTATGTAGAGATTCTTAACTTGAATCCCTATCTTCTTGACTTGACCTATTTCTTTATGTCACAGGTAGGCTTTACCACTGCTAAAAACAACATCATAGCCTCTGTCCTCCAACATTGCGACTGAGACCAAATTTTTCTTTAGACCTAGAACATGCATAACATTTTTCAATTGAAATGGTTTACATGACTCCCTTTGAAAGGTAATGGTACCAATACCAGTTGCATTGTATCATCCGTCGTCGCCCATCTCTATATGCATTCTGAGATCTTTCTCCTCCAAGTCAATGAAAGACTCTTTATCTCCCATCATGTGGAATGAAGCACCACTATCCAAATACCACACTGATCCCGATGCACCTGAAGCCATGCATGCGATCAAAGAGAAGTCAAGTTCAAATTGTGAGACAAGAGCCTCACCAGTTGCAGCTCCAGCAATCATCTTGTTCTTCTTCTTTTGTGGACAGTTAGTAGCGAGATGCCCATGTTCGTGACAGTGAAAACACTTCACTTTGGAAAAATTAATCTTCTTGACTTTAGACTCAAATTTTGATTGGAATTTATTCCCTTTCCCTTTCCTTGCCTTGGTAGTCAAATCATAATCCTCTTCATCATCACGCTTTGATGAAGATCCATCTCTGGTGTTCCGCCTAAACTCCTCTTGCACTAGATTTGACCATAGTCATTCCCAATCCGGTAATTTTTCCCTTCCATTGACAGAGTCTTGATAACTGTGCCAACTCTTAGGAAGCCCTCAGAGTGCCAAGCTCACCAAATCATCAGCAGCGACTATTATTCCCACACTTCCAAGCTCATCCCGACATTGGACAAACTTCATGAGATATTTTGGAATGGTGTCGCCCTTCTCCATCTTGATCTTCTTGAGTTTATCTTTGAGCGCCAATTTCCTATGGTCACTACTGTTTTGGAACAGATCTATCAAAACCTTCCACATTGCATATGGTGTGGTTTTTCCATGGAGACTTGAGACAATGTGGTCTCGTACTCCCTCCAACAGAATCCTCCTCGCTTTTTCCACTTTCTTTTGCCATGCATCAAGATTTGCAATGTCTATCGCATCTAGATTAGGAACATCTGTGTCAATGTAACCCTTCAAGCCATTGTCTTCGAGCACTGCTTCCATCTTTTCCTTCCAAGCAATGTATTTCAAGTTTCCCTCGAGTGCATACTCCAACCTCAATCCATTGAAAGACATTTTCGATCTTGAATCAAGTGTCGCACCAAGAAAATATTGCAAATTCGAATGTTATCCAACCCAAAACTCAACTGCTGCACTTTCCTCTTGCCCTGGGAGGTTCGCACCCCACCTGAGAGAAACCTGAGGGAAGTTCGCACCATGCCTGTGTGTAGCTTGCGAACTTACCTAGGAAGTTCGCACCCTGCTAGTGTATTTGCCTATGAACTTGTCTATGAAGTTCGCATTGTACTCCATTATAGGGTGAGGGGAGTTCGCACCCTGCTAGTGTATTTTCCTGCGAGAATGCCAATGAATTTCGCACCCTGCCTTTGTTTAGGGTGCGAGAATCATTGTTCCTGAAAATGAGCGTAGTTTTCAGTACTAGGGTTCGCACCCTGCTAGAGACGGGACCTGTGAGAATGAAATAATGTTCGCACCTCACTTCAGTGGCCTCCGTGGCTCTGATACCATGTAGAAATTTTGATACACTTAATGTATTCCTATGATTCTCCTGATCTAACAGTTATACTCCACTGTTAGATACATAATCGCTTCTACTATTATTCTTGTAGAAAATTAAACCACGATTACAACCACAATCACAAAGTGAAATATCAAGAACACACAACACAGAAGTTTTACCAGGAAAGTGTAAAGCTAAAAACCCCACTATCATAAATTATGTATATCATGAATCATGAAACAATCTCATAAAAAACTCTAATCCAAGAGCTCTCAATACAATACAATTGTCTCACACTATCATACACAAATCAGCAAACACATGTGCCAATTCATGTGTCCAGACAGCTTGCCTCCTCTGCACAATCTCTGCAATTTGAATTCTCACAATGAATTGAATTTCCTAGTTTGCACATGCTCATAAGAATATCCACTGCATGTGTGATAAAATCACAACTAATAGCCAAACTGTCCCTTTCACATGTTATCTCAACTGGGTCTCCACTGGATCTGACATGCATGTAGTTAACCGTGGTGAATCTTCAGTTGCATGTGAGTTCACTGATTAACTGAACTCTCGCTAGTGCATGTTTAGTTACAACTAGTACAACTGATCTTAACTCACTTAACTACACTTATGATTCTGTTACAAATCCAACTCACTCAGTTATGAATGAAATAACAGATTAATATTTATTGTCCAATTTATTTAAGGGAAAAATAAATTAGACACATGTTTCTTGTTGACTTTTAAACAATGTGATCATATACACCATGTCTATTACAGAGTTACAAATCATATTTTGATGATGAAATTGATGAGGGATTTTGGTTGAGGTACATGTTGGGTACATGGTTGACACAAGTAGTTGATGAGTTGGCACATACATGAGGTGTATAGTTGATGATGTTGGTACATATTGATGATTCATAGTTGATGAGTAGTTGATGCATGATTGGTACATAATTGTTACATGGTTGGAGGCACTTGTCAGTATTATTGTTGACACATGGTTTATGTATGATGTAGCATACTTGTCTTGGTATATTATTAGAAGCACATATTGATCTTGGTGATGATTATGAGTTGTTGTGTTATGTTTGGTTGATGCACATCTTGGTAATATTGTGCATATGGTTGATATTTGTCTTGGTGATTGATCTTGGTAAGTAGATCTGATTTGGTTGATAATATTGATGAGACAGGTTGTTGTGATAGGTTTTTTGGACAAGTTATTGTGACAGGTTATTTGTACAGGTTTGGTGCATGTTTGATGCACTTGTTTATGGTACAATTTTAGGTATAGCTTGATGTATGGTACATGTTGGCACGGGTTATTGGTACAGGTTGTTACAGTTTGTTTGGTACATGTTGATTGGTACAAGTTTACAGCAGTATATCTCACAGTGATGGTGTGATAGTGGTTCCATCATTCTACTTCTATGACGGGGTTGTTGGATGGGGCAAGGACAGGTGGTTGTATCCACCTTTCGGTTGTAGCCGAAAAACATAGGGGGTTGTAGTCTCCTTCTGGGTGTAGCCAGAGAATTGGGGAGTTGGAGCTTGCCTCGGGTTGTAGCTTGAGAAACTCGGGGGTTGGATCCTCCTTCGAGTTGCAGCTGGAAAACAAAGGAAGTTGGTGCTTCCAATGAATGTAATTATTAAAGACATATAAGAAAAAACATTATGCGGTTTTCTCCCGCTTTGGGTTTCCACATAAAAACACTGGTTTAGTGTGTATGTGTATGATTGCTCATTTGTTCATTGTTTATTTACTATGAAACTATTGGATGATAATTCTACATTGATATAACACTTGCATTTTATGGTTAAAAATAATTATATTTCTTTATTACTGATTCACCCCCCCTCTCGGTAATCCAACAGTTTGTGCAGTTATTTTGAATGAAAAGAGGTTTAAATTCATTCTTTGAAGTCATGAATTTAAAGAAGAAGAAAAATCATTAAGACACACAAAATGCATTCTCGACACAAGGAAATAATGAGAAAAAATAAAAGGCGTTAAAACCACACACTTTCACCAAAAACATGTTGATCTAACGAATACACTTACTAGGCAGTGAGTAAAAGATGAAAGAGATGCAAAACAAGGTGCAAGTTGGGCAGCAAACAAATGGTGACTCATTATATGAAGCAATTATCTCTGATCTGGTAAGCTTTCTTCTCAGGAAGAAAATAATAAGACTTGAAGAAGGATTTAGGCTTCCTGAAATAAATTTACTTTTAGACCATACAATATTAGGATAAGCTCAGTGTTTTAACCAGAAAATAAAATATACTTTGTAGGGGATTATAACCTAAAATAATGTCTTAATCAAAGAGTCACAAACTTTATGAAAAGGACTTCAATACCGTTGAAAAAGCCACTACTGCTAGCAGGCATTCATAACCTTGGCAGGGATGTCATTTAACCCACTCAAATTATTTAATCCCATCCAATAGTTGCATCCACATGATCTATACTTCCAAGAAAGGTCAACTTATAAGCATATACCTTATACCTCTGAACTCGACATTGTTTTGCTGCCAGTAGGCCTGTTCAGTACCTCGGCGGATTTACACACATTTCCCACATTGAAGTGCTTCCAACCCTCTTATGAAACCTTTAAATAATAATACAATTAGATATTTTCTAATGACAGAGAGAGCAAGGTGATACTAGAGGTTAATTGCAATACATGTGTACAATTGATCATGTTACTTATTTCCTTTAAAAATTGGAAGGTTTTATCATGGTTTAGATATTTAGATTTCGGTTAAGAAACCATCTAGAGGATGGGGAAGCACTTAAAAGTGATTCCTTAAGAATACGGATGGTGTAAAAAGTTTAAATATCATCGTGATGTAGGAGCATTGCCTTCAAATTCAAAGAAGCAAGTGTGGAGGAAAGGATATGACATCTCGGCATGACAAAATTTCAAATCAACATTTAAATCAGAAACAGAACGAGTTGTTGAGATATTTTGGAAACAACAATTTTAAATATATCTTGTTTATAAAAGTATTGTACAAATGTAAGGAGTTGCATATAGAGAGTGTCAACCCTTATCTAGTAATAACTTATAGTTATTGTAATAGGACAAGGTGGGTAACTGCTAGAAACTGATAGGATAGGTTGCAGAGAAGACGGAGAAGACCTCGAGGAGCCACTCCTTAGATAGATTTGTTGTTGTATTGTATTAGAAAAGTAGAGTAGAAGAGAGTAGCATAGAGAACAAGAGATAGGAGGAGTTTTCTTAGAGTAGCAGATAGGAAAAGAAGAACGATGCAGTGAAGAACTGTAATACTATGTAATTTATTTCATGAATGAATAGAGCAGACAGAATTGTTCCAATTCCTTGGACAGTGTTCATTTTAAGGTGTGATTTAACGAATAGTATATTATGTGTGTGTTTTAGTTCATTTTGTTTATGTGTGATTGTTTATGGTTGATCATATGAATCTGTGAAGAACTGGATAAGTTCCAATCATTCTGATTCTGAGAACTCATATGCAAGAAGTGCATATCGTACACAAGGAGTGCGTTGATAGAGTCTTGAATTGAATTAGAAGAGTTCATAAGGAACGACGAGAACTTATACCAAGTTCAAGGAGTGCACAGAGTCAAGGAGCGACCAAGTGTCAAAGAACCATAATAGAGAAACACAAGGAGTGAGGGAAGAGTTTCTTTCGAAGAAATCCTTCGATCCGAGTTTGTCGAGATCCCAGGAATGCAAGGAGTGTGTGAGATAAAAATACTCAAGGGAATCAAGCTCAGAAGGGATAGAAAGGAGAAATATTCAAAGGGAGTGAAGCTCTGAATATTTCACAAATTATCGGTCAAGATCCATCCAGGAGGGAGAGAGATCGTTCCAAATCGTCGGATCTAGGTAAAGTACATGGGATTTAATTCTATGTGTACATACAGGAGCGAAGAACTTCCAAAGTCCTGAAGAGGTTAGGGATCGTTCATCGTCAAGAGGGACAGGTGGCATAATATCTACAACTCTGGAGCGGAAGCACTTCTAAAGTTTGGTAGACAACGAGAAGGCGAAATCGTCAAATCGTCAAAGAGCCAAAGTAGATCCTGGTCGTTGGTCTCCATGAGGTACATGTCAATAGATCGAAGACTTCGAGTGAAAACACACAGAAGGTGAGTGTGAAAGAGTTGAAACTCTTGAAGCCCAAAGAGTCAAAGTGATTCACAGCCTTCGATCTGAGGGAGATACACATCGATAGATCATCGACTTTAGGTGAAAAAACTCTGGGGGAAAGTGAGTGTGGAGGAGATGGAACTCTCAAAGAACGAAGAGCTAAAGTGAATCACATTCATCGATCTGTGAGAGACATGCGTTGACAGATCGTCGAATTTGGGTGGAAGTACTGCGGAGGAAGAAAGAGATGAGAGTTTGAAACTCTCGAATCTCGAAGGGCTGAAATCAATCGTAGTCGTCGATTTGAAAGGAGGGAACGCGTCGATAGATCGTGGAGATTTGGGAGTGCATGAGAAAGGAGGAAAAGGGTTGTTGACTAATAGTTGACCAAGGCAGAAAGAGACATATCTCAGCCATCGATCAAGAGGCAATGCTCGAGATCACAATATCGACGGTCGCGCTTAATAACAGGGATAGAAAGTGATCGGGTTTTAAAAATCTTAGAGCGGGCCACAATCGAAACCACAGTATTGCCAAAGGGATATGTGGCAGCTGATAATGAATTGCGGGGAGAAAAGCGGTGTGGTATCAAACCACTCTAGGTCGCCCTGCAATCATGTTCTTACGTGAGGACATAGCCCGAGTTCACATACGGGAAAGGGCTAATGGAAGAGTATCTAGCACCTGAAACTTGATAGTTCGAAAGCGCGAAGGAAGAGGTTAAGAGTGTCATAGAACCTGTACCAAAAGACTGAAAGTGCCTGTGTTTAATCACAAGTGAGACCATTAAGGTTTCAGAGAGCCTATTTGGCTCAAAGAATCAAATATCATTGACCGGGAGGTCATGCAACCGTGAGGGAGAGTAGGGGGTTTGCATCACATCGTAATCGTCAAAGATTTAAACATGTCTCTGGTATAATGCTCTGACAAAGACAATTTGAGGACAAAACGAAAGTGGCAATTGACTTAAAAATCAATTGTCTGAGTTATATCTTGATATTAGGACTTGTTTGAACTATTTCATATTGCTTGAAAAACATAAGTCTTGAAATGAATGCTTCCTTCCGAAAATTTCTTCTTGAATCGGAAATATAATGATCCAGATAGACAAGTAAAATAGAAAATTTAACTAGAGAAATCAAAGAAAACAAAAACACACAACACACCAAATATTTACAAAATGTCTGATCTGAGTTTGGTTGATCAAATTATTTTTTGAGGACTTGGCCATTCACCGGGAAAGTATTTGTCTATCCTTTTAAAGTTTTGTTGGCAGCCAATTCAATTTTTTCCATTGCCCTATAAGCTGCCTACACCTATGACTTCTGAACTTCAAATTACCGTCGCTTTTTGCAAATCGACAATACTTTCATTTCATGCGACATTTGTAAATTGGTTTCAATTTAGTTTTCACGACTGAAAGCGTGAAAACTCCTCTATCGTTATTTGAACTGTTATGATCTTCTCATCGATATTCTGAAAGACACTTACCTTTGGTTTGTTATTAAGTGGCTGAAAAGATTTTTCAAACTATGTTCATTTGTCTATTTTTTCTTTGATTGCGCAACTTGATCTATTTGATTGATAAGGCATTGAACATGTAAAATTATGGGTTATGTTTGATTCTATAAGGGTCGTGGTTGATTTTGTTTTCTATAATGTGATCCTTATTATGATAAGCTCATGGCTTATCGATTTCATGAAATCAATTGTCACCATGTTTCTAAAACCTTTGATCAAAATGTTTGGTTGCGCGATTGGTTAAACATTTGGGTTTTCATTTATGATTTGAATTATTGCAATGGCACATATTTAACTTTGGGTTTGATTTTATATTGAACGATCATGATTTCAATACATTGGCGCATTGGTATATCATCCACCGTTTAATTCTTGGGTTGGCCGAATATTATGGTTTGAATGATGTTATGATTGATTGACAAGCGTTGTACCTTGCCATTACTATGCTGCATGGCGGTGATAATCCCACCACCATCGCACGCGCACATTCAATTTACCTCCCCTTTCATCGTTCTCAGTTGTTAGCCCAAACGATTTTGCCTCTCTGTATTGTTGCGTTCAATCCAAACCCTACCATGCGCCCGCACCATGGCTCCCGTCGTGAGGGCTGAACCCAATGGTAGCTAGACATTGTTGATATTTGACGGTGCTTACAGTGACCTTGATGAATTTGGCTGGCTCTCGTTCATACAGAAGTTTAATGGTTTTAACCCTTGCGTGGCTCGGCAATTCGCATTAACCTTTGATGGTTGTCGAGCCAAGGTTGGGGATGTGCAATTAGAAATTGACGAGCAATTTCTCAGTTTAGTTACCCGTCTGCCTGCTACTGGATAGAAATGGTCAAAAAATTGCAAAGTGGAAGATGTCCCGTGGACATTGCTCTTCCAATCTCAAAAGGTGAACTCCTGTGACAAAGGTTTACCCGTGAGTATGCTCAAGCAACGTTGGTATGACTTATTGATGATGACCAAGCAGTTTATCACCTGCGAGGGCTGGTATGGTTTCGTTTTCTTGTACCACCTTCGGCTACTCATGGTTTTCATGGGCTATGAGCTTAATATGCCTTATTACTTGCATAGGAGTCTGTTCAAAATGTCTAAAATATTTAAACGGAACCAGGCCAATAGCAGCATTTTTCACTTTGGGTTAATCAAAATGCTTGTGGTTTGTCATCTGGGGTTACACCGAGACTGTTGGAATGATTTTCTTATTCGCAATAATTTTGAGGACTCAAGCCCACCACAGGTTGACAAACCTGTGGTGAGCGAGAGCAAGTCAGTACCCCCTGTGCCTTCCAGTGCTCTATTACCTAAACCCCTACCCGACTCACCTATTGACCTACCCAACTCTGTCACCAAAGATGTGGAAATTGTTAAAACCGTGGCTAAAAATCTTAAAACCAAACCTAATGCGAATTCTAAAGGTAAGAAGAACGCCCAATTAATCTCTCGCATGGAAAGAAACAAACCGAGATCTCCTATCAACCCTGACCCTATCATGGTGAGCGAAAATTCTGACTCAGAGGTTGAACGTTACCTGGCAAGTGAGTATCCCTATTCTGAAGGTCTGTGTAACAAACCCTCATACGAATTTGTCAAAAACCTACCACCTTGCTTGCAAAATGATCCTAATTATCCAGGCATCAAAATGCCTCGTCAAACCCCCGGTGACTCATCAAAACCCTATCCTGTTCTATCCGAAACAACTGCTCCACCATGTGATCAGTGTGGCTCATGGTTAGAAAGGTATTACCTTGATGTGCCAATGTTGCAGTCCATAATTCATGCTCTGGAAGACCAAGTTGCAAGGCTCACCAGTCAGAAGCCTAAATCGACAGCCACTGATAAGAAACAGCGAACAACGGGCTCTATTTTGTTCAAGAACGTGGAGTGGGCTACAGCATTTGTTAATTCAAAATTGGCATAGCTCGAGCAGCCTCACTGGAATGATTATCACCTATTTATATGATAAACTCATAAGCTCTGTTTACAGCGTGGATTTGTTTTGACACATAAGCATGTACTATATGCATAATTTTGTTTTGATTAATCGAATTTCGTTTCCCGAATTAGCTTCGATTGGATTTAGCTTTGATTCGATTGATCATGGTATGGATTTGATTGTTTTAGTTTGGCTTAAATTGGATACTCTGTTGCTTATCGAAGTTGTTAATATCTTTACTAAACACAGGCCGTTTCTGGTATTTCAATTTCAAACACAGTCAATGTTTCAATTTGAATTGGTTATAGTCTATACGATATGGTTGGAAATAATGGTTAACTGTTATATTCCATGACCAATTCGAATACCATTATGTTAAGGCATAACCAAATTGTGAATAGATAGGAGTCATAACTGTTATACCCAACTAATTGATTCACATTGTTTGACCGTGTTATCATTTCGATTCATATTTCAACAAATATACTGTTTAAATTCGATTTGGGAATGAAAGTGATTATGCCCAGGATTACGATTTGTTTCAGTATTTGACTCAGTCACGATTTGTTGCGATTGTTACTCAGTTTATGGTTATCACTGTTGTTGATGGTTACGATCACTATGTGATCCTGTCTGTTGACTATGTAAACGCTCAACGATTGAAATCTATGGCGAAGTTTTATGAATGTCTTATTTAGCTATAATCGTAACAGCCTTTCCATATTGGTATTTGATTAAAACAATATGAATCTTATGCACATTGTTACAGCCGTAACAAATCAATTTTGATTGTGTTCGATTATGATTGTATCGATTATGATTTTGTTGAATTACATCGTATCTTATACGATATGATTCACCATTGATTTCGTTTGATATGAAACAGTCCTATTATGGTTTGACCATATTTTATGGCAACTAAAGAACAGAGCATTCTTATCCTGTTTCGTTTGAATCCTTTTTTATTTTGTTAATTTGAATGATAAACTCATTGGAATTATAGTGATTCGTTTTGGATATTTATTAAAAGAAAATTAAATTGGATTTGATTATTTTGAAAAGATTTCATCTGATTGCTATCTGGTCCTGTATGCTATTTTAGACTAGCTACAGAATCAGATGATTCTGTAGCTAAGTCTGTAGGATCAATTTTTTATTATTTTGTTACTGAAATATCTTTCTAATTTGATATTTGTGTTCTATTGCAGGTAAATTCGAAATTGCAATTGAGTTTATGAGCAGTTAGGAGATATTTCAAAGATTTCACTAGCATTTTGATTTCCTAGTTTAGTGGATTTTGGGATATTTCCCAGATTATGTAAAACATTTTGATATTATCCACAGGGAGGTTTTACCCTGTGGAGAGACTTATATATACTTATGATTTTTGTAATAATGGAGATCCTCATCCAAGGGAGAACAAGGATAATGGAGTTTTAATATAGACTGAAGCAGATTTGGTGTTTTGTCACAGCTTTAGCTTTTCATTATATCAATATCTTGTTTCATGTTGTGTATATCAATTTGTTTATGATTTACGACTACTTTAGCTATCTTAATCACTGTATAATTTTAATCACTGTAATCCATATCTGGTTTCTTCCAATTGTATAAAAGACATAACAATTGTTTAGTTCAGTTCGTGAATGACTGGTTTATCTTCTTCATTGATTGAATTATCAAATATAAGTTTTTGCATAACAGGTTTCCCTTATTGCAAAGATTTATACATATTATGATTGTTATGATTTTGTATGTCTTGTTTGTCCTGTAAACCACTCAAAGAGCAGCACAGCCGATCGTTTACAAGAAGCTTTTGGGTTCTAACGGTGCGAGTTTCCTTCCCCCGACCAGCTTAAGAGTCATCATACACGGGACAAATTAGGAGCGCTTCTAGGTCAATTAGTCTTTGTTTATTGTTTTCATAAGTAGTTTAATTTAGATATTATTTTAGTTAGATTTATATTAGATTGTTTAATTTCAGTAGTTTTATTTCTTTTTCATAAAATATAAAAAATCAAAAAACATATTTTGTTGTCTTAGGGCAGAAAACACATGAGTTTTGCAGGTTTTAATTAAATCTGTAGACTGTTTATAGTGTACATTTGTGAATAAGTAATATTGCAGTTGGTAATTAGATAGTTGATTTGAGTTATTATAATATTAATTAGTAGATTGTATATAATAGTTAGAATAGTTATATTTTTAAGTTTGTTTTAATTAGATTAGTGAGTTAGTTTGTTTTAGTTAATTAGTTTTATTAGTTTTAGTTAGTTTATTTTGTTTTATTTCTTTTAGTTAGATTAGTTAGTTTAGATTAGTTTTCTCTTTGGTTTTCTTAAAAGACCTTAGGGCAGCCAACGGAGCCGTTAAACTCGTTAGGGTGGTCCATTCCAAACGGCTTGGGTTATTTAGACAACCCCGGACCGGTTCCACTCTCTCAATTGACGGACGGACAATTTTGCTCGTCAACAAATGGCGCTAGAAGGAGGGCCTGAACTTAATTAATGTCACGAGGCGGTCGCAAGACTCCTCCTCCACCTAATCGCACACCTATAGTGACTAAAAGCCGTTCACAAGATAATATCCCCCCTCAAACAACAACTACTTCAACCGAAGATCCACAGATCACAGTTGAGCCAGCAACCCCTAATCCTACAGGTGGTGATATCCAAGAGATCGTTCATCAATCTCTTATCAAAACACACAGTTCCTTAGCCAGTCTTAGGCAACCAAACCGCCCGTGGGGTCAACCTTTGGACTTCTCTGATATCAGAGAACAATTAGGTGACATTGAACTCACTGTGAATTCTACAGATCCAAACACAAATCCTGTTGCAGGAGGATCTGGGATACCTCCTTCACCACCTCCTTCGTCTCCTTCTTCTTCTGGAGGAGATTCCTCTTCTGACGAAGGCAATCCACCTTCTCAGCCTTCCACACCCAATTCCCCAATGGAAAATCAGAACAACCCTGCTAGACCATGGTTGGACCAGGATGTTGTAGTTGTACTTGGAGCCCAGCACCCTTTACCTAAGCATCCGGAGAAATGGCTTCCTAAGTTTGATCCTGATTCAAAACAGATAGAAGAAGATCATATCAAAAAATTTATGTTAGCCATCAGACTTCGTAATGTTGAACATGAAGATGTTGTCTGTAGGTTGTTCCCTTACACCTTTGAGGGTAATGCGTCCACTTGGTACTTTGCCCAACAGCCCCATACCATAGTGTCTTGGGAAAAGTTTGAGTCATGCTTTTTGGAAAAATTCAGAGATGGCAAACATCCGGAAGTCTTAGTCATGGATCTTTCAAGCTTAAAAATGAACTCGAAAGAAAAAGTTAAAGATTTTAATCAAAGATTCCTAACGCTTAAAAATTGAATCCCTGCAGATTCTATGCCTGCTGAGAGTCTTGTAATAGCTTACTATACTAAATCTCTACATCAAAGTATAGCTATTTGGGTTAAAAGATCTAAAAAAGCCGCGTTGTTAGAAGCCTTCGAAGAAGCTACTCAGATTGAAAAAGACATACTTAGTCTTAAGGACTCTTCTAGCAACGAAACTAAGACTGTTTCTTCTTCCAAAAAAAAGATCGAAATTCTCCCCAGACCTACACAAAACAAAACACAACCTGAAAACTCTGATTTGGAAAATTTAACCAAAGTTGTGCAAAAATCATCTAAGCAAGTTATAGATTTAAAAAGGTCGACAGAAGAAGCCTCTTCGAGTAAAGGACCCTACAAACCTCCTTTCCGAAAGCCTTTTCCCGCCAACCGGCCTAATCCAAACTCTGAAGGCTTGAACCTAGAAAGTTTGCAATGCGCTCTTCAGACAATTCTAGGAGCCCAAGATGACTTGATACCTCTTGAAATCCCTCAAGAGGAAGTCGAGCAGGAAACAACTTAAGAAGAAGAGTCTTCTCCAAACATCTTTGGATACTTCTCGGATAGTATCTTCCAAGCTAAATTCGAGACCGTTCACCCTTACAACACTAGGAGTAAGACAGCAAACAAACCTCCTGCCGAGAACACTACAAATTCACCTCCAAAGCCATCTAAATTAGTAGAAACTAAACAAAGTAATGCTGGCCCTAAATTAGATTATGATGTTGTTGAAGATCTTAAAAAATTACGGGCTAACATTTCTAATTATGAATTGTTGAAGTTTCCATTTTTGTTACAGAAGATGTTGCAAAATATTTCAGATAATGGCAAGAATGGTAACTCAAATGGTAATAAGGTTGTGCAAAGCAAAGTTCCGCAGAAGACTTCCACAAAAAATAATCATGATCCTCAAGATAAAGGAAGCCTTCCTGTAACACATGTAAATCATGTAAATAATGTAAATAACGCAAGTAATGTAGATAAAGTAGCATTAGAAAATGCGAGTAAGAAATCACAAGCTACAACTCTAAGTACTCGCAAGAATGTACCTCCTTTTCTTTTAACTTTTGAAATCTTCAACAGAAATGTGCATAATTGTATGGTTGACTCAGGGGCATCGTCAAATGTGATGCCTTGGTCAGTCTGCCAAAATATTAACGCCGAAGTAGAACCATCCTCTTTGAAAATCATACAACTTGATTGAACAGATGTTAAATTTATAGGCGAACTGAAAAATGTATTGATTAGATTATCGTCTAGCCCAAAGGTTCATCAGGTTATTGATATAATTGTGGTGGATATTCCAGAAGTGTATGGTCTGTTTTTGAGCAGGGACTGGTTGGAGCAGCTACATGGTTACTTCGCGATGGACTGGTCTCACCTATGGCTTCCAGAAAATGGTAAGCCCAACAAGATCAGGGTGAATCGTGAGCGTTACCTCAAGTTCACGGTAACAGACTTGAATGACCCTAATGAACCATACACACCTCCTGCTGATTCGCCTAAAATCCAAGGGATGGATACCTTTTTCAGAAATTTCATGGTTGAAGTTTCACCTATCAGCAATCCTGAACAACAGTCTGAGATCATAGCATATGTGCAACCAACAGCTCCCATGAAACAGTCTCACGAAACTGATGGAAATCAAATTTGGTCTTTATATTTTGACGGTTCCAAGTCTAAAGAAGGAGTTGGTGCAGGTGCATCATTATCGATCCGGCAGGTAATAAAACAGTATTGGCTTGTAGGCTAGAATTTGAATGCACTAACAATACTGCAGGTATGAGGCTTTATTGCAAGGTCTCAGAAAAGCCTTAGACATGCACATTCAAAATCTGGTCGTATTCGGCGACTCTAAGATAGTGGTTAGGCAGGTAAGAGATTCTATACACTGTCTTTCCCCGCATCTCAAATGTTATCAGTCTAAGGTATGGAAATTAATGAACAAATTTTCTGCTTTTAATATAAATTCCATTCCTAGATCAAATAATGTTGAAGCAGATCTACTAGCTAATGTTGCCTCTAAACTTCTTCCTGCAGAAGGCTTATCCCCAAACGCGTTCTCCGTGGAGCTATTGTTTCGACCATCTGTTCCTGACAATATCACAAACTGGAGAGTATTTGACGATGATCAGCAGATCATTAACTTTTTTCACATGGAAGAAACCTTCCAAGGCGCAGTGATAGATGAACAAACGTATGACGACAATTTGCATGACTTTACGGTAATACCTAATCCGAAATCTCCAAAAGCTCTATCGGACATGGTAAATTTCATACCCAAATCTGTTGTTAGACTAGAGAAGTTTTATGATTTTGAAGATAAATTTAAAAAGACGATCAATTGCAAAACCAACAGTTCCTCATTATCTTATGAAAGAGTCAATTTAGGGACTAATGAAAATCCTCAGTGTATCAATCTAGGCTTGGGATGTTCTAGACAAGAAAAAGCTGCTTTTGTTAAATTATTTAAAGAATTCAAGGATGTCTTTGCTTGGACTTACGATGATCTTAAAACGTTCGATCCTAATATTATACAGCATGTCATCCCGATGAAGCCCCAAACCTTACCCTTCCAACAGAAACTGAGGAAAATGCATCCTAAGCTAGAACCGACCATACAAAAAGAATTGAATAAACTCCTGAGTGCTAAAATAATTTTTCCTATTAGACACACTCAATGGGTATCCAACCTCGTCCCAGTGCGGAAGAAAAACGGAGAAATTCGACTTTGTTTCGATTTCCGGAACCTCAATAAAGCGTCTGATAAAGATAATTATCCTATCCCTCCTATGGAATAGATCCTCCAACAATTATATGGTTCTGAGATGCTATCCTTACTAGATGGTTTCTCTGGATACAACCAAGTCTTGATGTCTCCGCCAGACCAACTAAAAACTACCTTCCGTACCCCGTGGGGCACTTATGCTTATCGCAAAATGCCCTTTGGATTGATTAATGTTGGTGCTACCTTTTAGAGAGAAATGGACATTGCTTTTAGAGGCTTAATCAATCATTCTGTAGTAGTCTACTTAGATGATGTGACCATTTATTCTAAAAACAAAGACGATCATCTAGTTCACTTACGAGTCATTCTGCTACGATGTCGTAAATACGGCATCTCCTTGAATCCCAAGAAGTCCATCTTTGCAGTAGAACAGGGTAAATTACTAGGATTCATTGTGTCTAGTGATGGAATGATTATTGACCCCGAGAGGACCCAATTCATCGCTAAACTTCCCCCACCTTCCTCCAAAAAATCCATGCAGTCTTTCCTAGGCCAGATTAATTTCGTGAGAAGATTTGTCCCCAGCTTCTCCGAAATGGTCAGGCCTCTTCAGAACCTGATTAAAAAAGACACCCAATATCACTAGGGACCCACAGAAAACCAAGCTTTCAATGCTATAAAGAAGGCCATAATAGACGCTCTGTCTCTCATGAGCCCTGATTTCTCTCAATATTTTACACTCTATACTTTTGCCTCTGATCGTTCCTATGCCGCGGTCTTAACTCAGAAGAACTCCGAGAACAACGAAGTACCCTTCACCTTTATGAGCTCTGCTTTCAAAGGTGCTGAACTTAACTACCCAGCGGTTGATCGGCAAGCCTACGTTGTCTTCAAAGCAGTTAAGCATTTCCGGTCCTATCTTTTGAAGTCAAGGACTAAGGTCAGTGTCCCCTACCCTGCCGTAAGGAACTTGTTAGTGAAAAAGGAGTTAGGAGAGAAGAGAGCCAACTGGGTCACTTCCTTGCAGTATTTTGACTTAGAAATCACCCCAGCAAAGATCGTGAGAGGCCAAGGGTTGTGTAAGTTGGTAGTTGATTCAGAAACTAAACAGCAAGAAGATAGTGATACGTCAAACCTAGAACAACGCGATCAAAGTTTGATTTGTTGTGCACAAAACCTCGTGAGTTCTTGGTACGACGATATTAGATTTTGTCTTGAACATGGATCAGCACCCCGTCACCTTGACCCTGCCAAAAGAAGAGCGTTGAGACTAAAGTATGCCTCCTTTCATCTAGTTAACGGTATATTGTTTCGTCAGAATTTCGACGGCGTACTGATGCGTTGTCTTGAAAAGGACGAAGTAGAAAGAGTCTTGCTTGAGTTACATGCAGGAGAAGATGGTGGTCACTTAGGTGGCGACACCACTGCTCATAAGGTTCTAAGAGCCGATTATTACTGGCCGACGCTTTTTAGGGACGCCCATGCCTTGTGCCGTAAATGTATCATTTGTCAGAAAGCATCAGGGTGATTGCAAAAACCAGCCTTCCCCTTGCAACCCGTTACAGTTGATTCTCCTTTCCAGCAATGGGGCCTTGATATCATAGGTCCTATTAACCCTCCATCCTCACAACAGCACAAGTATATTGTGACAGCCACTGATTACTTTACTCGATGGTCTGAAGCCGCCGCACTAAGAATTGTTAACACAAGTCAGGTGATCGCTTTTCTAAACTCGAATATCATCACTCGTTTTAGTATCCCTGATTGTCTAGTCTTTGATAACGCTTCATACTTTTCTTCTTTTGAGATCATTGAGTTCGCCTTGGAAAAAGGAATAAAGCTGAAGTATTCTGCTAGTTACCACCCCCAGGGCAATGGCTTAGCAGAATCAACAAACAAGAACTTGATCAAAATTATCAAGAGAATCGTGGCTGAAAATCACAAGAACTGACACAATGCACTGTGGGATGATAGGGTAACACCCAAATCCACCATAGGTAACTCCCCCTTTTTTCTCGTTTATGGCAGAGAAGCCATTCTGCCACCTCACATTCTTCTTCATTCGCTTCAATTGTCACAAAAAGTTCAAGAAGAAGATTGTCCCCCTTTAGAGAGCCGTATTAACGCTTTGATGAAGTTAGAAGAAGTAAGAACCCAAGCTAAGCGTAAACTAGATCGACATAAACAACTGATTAAAAGTTGGTTCGATTCTAATTCTGCTTCTGATAGGAATTTTGAAGCAGGCGATCTCGTCTTAAAGTGGGACAAACCACACGAAGGGAAGGGTGAACATACCAAGTTTCAAAATTTGTGGCTTGGGCCATTTTTGATTGCTGAAAAGTTGGGTCCTAGTTCCTTTCGATTACAGAATCTTCAAGGGCAACTTGACACCTATCCGGTGAATGGCCAAGCCCTGAAAAGATACTTTGTTTGATTACTACCCTTGTATATTATGTAAATAATTCCTTTTGTTTGTATTTTGCCTTTATTTTTGTTTTTGATTTTGATTTGATTGATCAGTTTTGTGTTTTTCAAACATATGCACTGAACCATTCAGATTAAGACCATGAAAAAATATCTTCGCTGAAATAAATTCTAGAATATTGTAAGAACATCAGTGATATATTTCTGAAACTGATATTTATGTTGGAAAATTTTGTTGTTTGAAAGAAGTTTACTAATTTCAATCTCTGAGCAAATTTTGTCATGATCATCTATTATCTTTTTACGCTGTCCCTTTTCCGTAAAGGAATGACTCAAAAAGATGTCTCCCTGTCATAGAAAGTTGTTTTGTAAACAAAACATTTCTGGAGCTGAATAAAGGACAGTGTCAAAAAATTCTTATGAGGTCTAAAAATATATATATGATAAAATACCAAGATTTTTCAACGTCACCCCGCTCAGCTATCCATAAAAGAAAAAAAGAAAAATAAGAGTTGTGGGAAGTGTTTGTAAACCCGTCGGGATACTGAACAGGTCCGCTGGCAGTGGGTAAATACAAGCAAGGCGCCAAGACAACTTCGCCGAGGTACTGAACAGGCCTGCTGGCAGCAAAGCAATGTCGGGTAAATGAAAATTTGTAAAAAATTATAAGAAACCTCTTTAAAAGTCCTTTACTCTGATCTAGAACTTCTTGACAGGATACATATGTCAGAGTGGGTTAAATGGAAACCCTATCGATGCTATGGACGTCTGCTGGCAGCAGTGGCCATGCCAACAATATTGAAGATTTTATCATTAATATCGTGACTCACTGATATTAAGACTGTTATTAGTTTGCATCTTTTAAAACATCGCTGGAAAAGATGGTAAATGATGATGTTTATACGATTTTATGATGGTTGTTTTTTAGTTGAATTTTTCTTCGCTGTCTTAATCTGAATTTATTTCTTTTGACAGAGATAACTGCTTCTACCAGTGTGTCGCCATTGTTGGCAGCCAATTCAATTTTTTCCATTGCCCTATAAGCTGCCTACACCTATGACTTCTGAACTTCAAATTATCGTCGCTTTTTGCAAATCGACGATACTTTCATTTCATGCGACATTTGCAAATTGGTTTCAATTTAGTTTTCACGACTGAAAGTGTGAAAACTCCTCTATCTTTATTTGAACTGTCATGATCTTCTCATCGATATTCTGAAAGACACTTACCTTTGGTTTGTTATTAAGTGGATGAAAAGATTTTTCAAACTATGTTCATTTGTCTATTTTTTCTTTGATTGCGCAACTTGATCTATTTGATTGATAAGGCATTGAACATGTAAAATTATGGGTTATGTTTGATTCTATAAGGGTCATGGTTGATTTTGTTTTCTATAATGTGACCCTTATTATGATAAGCTCATGGCTTATCGATTTCATGAAATCAATTGTCACCATGTTTCTAAAACCTTTGATCAAAATGTTTTGTGGCGCGATTGGTTAAACATTTGGGTTTTGATTTATGATTTGAATTATTGCAATGGCACATATTTAACTTTGGGTTTGATTTTATATTGAACGATCATGCTTTCAATACATTGGCGCATTGGTATATCATCCATCGTTTAATTCTTGGGTTGGCCGAATATTATGGTTTGAATGATGTTATGATTGATTGACAAGCGTTGTACCTTGCCATTACTATGCTGCATGGCGGTGATAATCCCACCACCATCGCACGCGCACACTCAATTTACCTCCCCTTTCATCGTTCTCAGCTATTAGCCCAAACGATTTTTCCCCTGTGTATTGTTGCGTTCAATCCAAACCCTACCATGCGCCCGCACCATGGCTCCAGTCGTGAGGGCTGAACCCAATGGTAGCCAGACATTGTTGATGTTTGACGATGCTTACAGTGACCTTGATGAATTTGGCTGGCTCCCATTCATACAGAAGTTTAATGGTTTTAACCCTTGCGTGGCTCGACAATTCGCATTAACCTTTTATGGTTGCCGAGCCAAGGTTGGGGATGTGCAATTAGAAATTGACGAGCAATTTCTCAGTTTAGCTACCAGTCTGCCTGCTACTGGACAGAAATGGTCAAAAAATTGCAAAGTGGAAGATGTCCCGTGGACATTGCTCTTCCAGTCTCGAAAGGTGAACTCCTGTGACAAAGGTTTACCCGTGAGTATGCTCAAGCAACGTTGGTATGACTAACTGATGATAACCAAGCAGTTTATCACCTGCGAGGGCCGGTATGGTTTTGTTTTCTTGTACCACCTTCGGCTACTTATGGTTTTCATGGGCTATGAGCTTAATATGCCTTATTACTTTCATAGGAGTCTGTTCAAAATGTCTGAAAGATTTAAACGGAACCAGGCCGATAGCAGCCTTTTTCACTTTGGGTTAATCAAAATGCTTGTGGTTTGTCATCTGGGGTTACACCGAGACTGTTGGAATGATTTTCTTATTCGCAATAATTTTGAGGACTCAAGCCCACCACAGGTTGACAAACCTGTGGTGAGCGAGAGAAAGTCAGTACCCCCTGTACCTTACAGTGCTCTGTTACCTAAACCCCTACCCGACTCACCTATTGACCTACCCAACTCTGTCACCAAAGATGTGGAAATTGTTAAAACCGTGGCTAAAAATCCTAAAACCAAACCTAATGCAAATTCTAAAGGTAAGAAGAATGCCCGATTAATCTCTCGCATGGCAAGAAACAAACCGAGATCTCCTATCAAACCTGACCCTATCATGGTGAGTGAAGATTCTGACTCGGAGGTTGAACGTTACCTGGCAAGTGAGTATCCCTATTCTGAAGGTCTATGTAACAAACCCTCATACGAATTTGTCAAAAACCTATCACCTTGCTTGCAAAATGATCATAATTATCCAGGCATCAAAATGCCTCGTGAAAACCCCGGTGACTCATCAAAACCCTCTCCTGTTCTATCTGAAACAGCTGCTCCACCATGTGATCAGTGTGGCTCATGGTTAGAAAGGTATTACCTTGATGTGCCAATGATGCAGTCCATAATTCATGCTCTGGAAGACCAAGTTGCAAGGCTCACCAGTCAGAAGGCTAAATCGACAGCCACTGATAAGAAACAGCGAACAACAGTCTCTATTCTGTTCAAGAATGTGGAGTCGGCTACAACAATTGTTAATTCAAAATTGGCATAGCTCGAGTAGCCTCACTGGTATGATTATCACCTGTTTATATGATAAACTCATAAGCTCTGTTTACAGCATGGATTTGTTTTGACACATAAGCATGTACTATATGCATAATTTTGTTTTGATTAATCGAATTTCGTTTCCCAAATTAGCTTCGATTGGATTTAGCTTTGATTCGATTGATCGTGGTATGGATTTGATTGTTTTAGTTTGGCTTAAATTGGATACTCTGTTGCTTATCGAAGTTGTTAATATCTTTACTAAACACAGGCCGTTTCTGGTATTTCAATTTCAAACACAATCAATGTTTCGATTTGAATTGGTTATAGTCTATACGATATGGTTGGCAATAATGGTTAACTGTTATATTCCACGACCAATTCGAATACCATTATGTTAAGGCATAACCAAATTGTGAATAGATAGGAGTCATAACTGTTATACCCAACTAATCGATTCGCATTGTTTGACTGTGTTATCATTTTGATTCATATTGAAACAAATATACTATTTAAATTTGATTTGGGAATGAAAGTGATTATGCCCAGTATTACGATTTGTTTCAATATTTGACTCAGTCACGATTTGTTGCGATTGTTACTCAGTTTATGGTTATCATTGATGTTGATGGTTACGATCACTATGTGATCCTGTCTGTTGACTATGTAAACGCTCAATGATTGAAATCTATGGCGAAGTTTTATGAATGTCTTATTTAGCTATAATCGTAACAGCCTTTCCATATTGGTATTTGATTAAAACAATATGAATCTTATGCACATTGTTACAGCCGTAACAAATCAATTTTGATTGTGTTTGATTATGATTGTATCGATTATGATTTTGTTGAATTACATCTTATCTTATACGATATGATTCACCATTGATTTCGTTTGATATGAAACAGTCTTGTTATGGTTTGACCATATTTTATGGCAACTAAAGAACAGAGCATTCTTATCCTATTTCGTTTGAATCCTTTTCGATTTTGTTAATTTGAATGATAAACTCAATGGAATTATAGTGATTCGTTTTGGATATTTATTAAAAGAAAATTAAATTGGATTTGATTCTTTTGAAAAGATTTCATCTAATTGCTATCTGGTCTTGTAGGCTATTTTAGACTAGCTACAGAATCAGATGTTTCTGTAGCTAAGTCTGTAGGATCAATTTTTTATTATTTTGTTACTGAAATATATTTCTAATTTGATATTTGTGTTCTATTGCAGGTAAATTCGAAATTGCAATTGAGTTTATGAGCAGTTAGGAGATATTTCAAAGATTTCACTAGCATTTTGATTTCCTAGTTTAGTGGATTTTGAGATATTTCCCAGATTATGTAAAACATTTTGATATTATCCACATGGAGGTTTTACCCTGTGGAGAGACTTATATATACTTATGAATTTTGTAATAATGGAGATCCTCATCCAAGGGAGAACAAGGATAATGGAGTTTTAATACAGACTGAAGCAAATTTGGTGTTTTGTCACAGCTTTAGCTTTTCATTATATCAATATCTTGTTTCATGTTGTGTATATCAATTTGTTTATGATTTACGACTACTTTAGCTATCTTAATCATGTGCAAATGATATAATTTTAATCACTGTAATCCATATCTGGTTTCTTCCAATTGTATAAAAGAAATAACAATTGTTTAGTTCGGTTCGTGAATGACAGGTTTATCTTCTTCATTGATTGAATTATCAAATATAAGTTTTTGCATAACAAGTTTCCCTTATTGCAGAGATTTATACATATTATGATTGTTATGATTTTTTATGTCTTGTTTGTCCTGTAAACCACTCAAAGAGCAGCACAGTCGATCGTTTACGAGAATCTTTTGGGATCTAACCGGTGCGAGTTTCCTTCCTCCGACCAGCTTAAGAGTCATCATACACGGGACAAATTAGGAGCGCTTCTAGGTCAATTAGTCTTTGTTTATTGTTTTCATAAGTAGTTTAATTTAGATATTATTTTAGTTAGATTTATATTAGATTGTTTAATTTCAGTAAATATATTAGATTGTTTAATTTCAGTAAATATATTAGATTGTTTAATTTCAGTAGTTTTATTTCTTTTTCATAAAATATAAAAAATCAAAAAACATATCTTGCTGTCTTAGGGCAGAAAACACATGAGTTTTGCAGGTTTTAATT
>ML825687.1:11816-39156 GCA_009831015.1 Picea engelmannii | reverse complement strand
ACCAATCCCTACTTAGTAACATGTCATACACCTATGTAATATCTATTATTACTATGTTGATTACCTGATGTACTTTTGGATTGTATGACAACCTGATCAAAACATCTTTAAGCTCCCCAACCACCATAACATTAGTTCTATCCAACTGAATGATTTTCATATCAAATGGCTTAACTTCAACATTGATTTTTTGAAAAACCGACAAAGGCATCACATTTGATGAAGCCTTAGAGTCCACCATACAATTATGTACATTTTTGTTAAGGATTTTGAATGTTAATAGAAAAGGTGGCACGTTAGAGTTCTTTTATGGTGTGGGATAAGGATTCAAGGGTTGTTGATTTTTATTTGTTGCTTCCGAGGGTATTTTATCCAGGTTTTCTATACTTTTATCTAGAACATCCTTATTTTTATTGTTATTGTTTTCAACTATGCTTTGTAACATTTTTTGTTGGATGTAAGGTAACTTACGCAGCTCATAGATTGAAATATTTTACTTTAACCTTTTAAAATCCTCAATAGGATCGTAGTCTAGATCAAAGAAAGAAAAACTCTTTGATGTTTCAACCTTTTTCATTTGTTTCAATATTGCATTTATGTTTGCATCAGATGCATATTTGTTTTGATCTTTAGGCGGATATTTACTATGAGTATTATAAGGATGTTGATTATTATGTACGGTTTCAAATTTGGATTGAAAAATGTTGTCCAAAAAATGTCTGAAAGTTGGAGGGGACGAATCTTCTTCATTAGGTGTTCCATCATCCTCATTTTGTTGTTCAACTGGGACATCACAAGTATTATCAGCTCCAACTAATAAGGCTTGTATAGCGTGGTGCAATCCTTCTAAACTCGTACCTTCAACCGGAGGGGTTGGCTTATTGGGAGGATTTTGAGGGGGTCTTATAAAAGGTGTTCGATAAATTCCTTTGCTATAAAATCCTTCCTCTGCGACTCTTTTCAGATCTAAAACCTAGTTGGATAAATTTTGAAAGGATTTCCGCAAGCTTTCCATATCTATGGGTTGCTAATATTTATTAGAAGGTGGTTTGGTGAGAATTTTTATCTTCTTCTTGGAAGAAGAAGTTGATTTAGTTTCAGGATTTGTGTTATCCTTCAAGTTGAGCATGTCCTTTTCAATGAGAATTGATTCTTAAAAAGCCTCTAATAGAGTATTATTTTTCGACCTTTTAACCCACATGGTTGTAGTATTATGTAAATCTTTAGCATAATAAGCAACAATCAGATTTTCTACAGGCATAGAATCTACAAGAATCTTATTTTTGAGTGTAAGAAATCTTTGGTTAAAATCCTTAACTTTTTCTTTAGGATTCATATTCATACTAGATAACTCCATGAATAAGACTTCGGGAGACTTTTCATCTCCGAATTTTTCTAGGAAAAATGTTTCAAATCTATCCGAGGAAATAAAAGTTTGGGGCTATTGCACGAAGTACCATGTGGAGGCATTTCCTTCATAGGTATAAGGAAAAATCTTGCATACAACATCTTCATGTTCTACATTTCACAGCGTAACAGCCAACATAAATTATTTTATATGATCCTCAATTGACTGTTTAGAATCTGGATCAAACTTAGGCAACCATTTTTCAAGATGCTTAGGTAAAGGATATTGAAGTCCTGATATGACAACAACATCTTGGTCGAGCCAAGGCCTGGCAAGATTATTTTGATTAGCCATTTGAGCTGAAGTATGTGAGTTATTTGAAGTTTTAGATTATTCAGAAGATGAAATTTCTTTGTTAGAGGATTCTCCTTCAAAAGCAGGTGGAGAAGGGTTAGGTGGTGAAGGAGGAAGACCAGATCCCCCGACACCTAGAATAAGCGTTCCAGGTGGCTTAATAAGGATGTCATGCAACGCATAATTTGTTGTCCTAGTAACATGAAGATTTTCCTACTGACCAGAAAAGTTAAGAGGTCGATGCAATTGGTCACCCAGCCGTCTGAGTCTGGCCAATGTATTGTGGGTTCTTATTACTGATTTGTGGGATCTCTAGAGAATCTTTTGTTAGTCAGGCCTCTGAGGAAGAGGTGTCGTAGGTTCGACGGGAATAGATTGAGAATGTTGTTCGAGTGGAATAACATGTTGGGTTTCAGATGTAGTGGTTGTATTGGGTACAACAATTGAGTCTGAGAGACTACAAGTTAAAATTGGAGAGCGATTATTATGAGGTTTATTTCAACCACCTCGTGCCATTAATATCTTTCAGGCCCTCCTTCTAGCGCCATTTTTTGACGGGCATATCTGGAAGCTCGTCAACTAGAAGGGAAAGTCTGGTCTGAGGTTGTCAAGTTAACCTAAGCCGTTTGAAATGACTGACCCTGATGGGTTTTACGGCTTTGTTAGTCGATAAAGGGATCTAATATAAACTACAAAAAAATAAGATAACACACTATTTATTAACAGAGATCTACTATATATATTCCCTACCTCACAATTCCTATCCACAAAATATACAAATAAACAAATGCAAGATTTACAAGAAACCTTGGAAACTAAGGTTGTACAAAAGAACCAAATCTAAGACAAGATATAAGTAAATCTATAACATATTACCAATTTAATTTTAACCTTAAAAGTAAAAGAGAAAAACAGTGAATGTAAATGATAATGTTTTAGCTCAAATAAGCAAAGTATTTAAACTTAATGCTAATCTACATTCACAAAGGAAAAATATAAACCAAAACAAGAGAAAGAAAAATCACTAACCTAGTAACCAGCTAGTATTTAACTTTGAATTGTGCCTTTATGTATTAAGTTGCTTCAACAACCGGTCTGTTAAGAGAAATCTATAGAAAAAGGTTGTGTAATTCTAAGATTGTGAAAGTGTCATAAGAAAATCACTTCGACTGATAATTCATTTATAATGCAGAAAGAACAACTTCAAATCATGATCCTTTGTGAAGATATGATAGACTAATAGAGAATAAGAAAGAATTTCAATTGAACAATTATATCTTTACAAATTTGAATCACATGAATAAATTTGATATAATTCAATATTTGTATCAAAATGATACAATAACAAGGACCAGATAATTTGGGATAATGGACTATTAAAGGTTGACAAAATTAATACATAAATTATAGTAATTAACAATGTATTGAAAAAACAGACTAAAGCTAATTTTAAATCAATACATGATCAATTACTCGAAGAATATGAACCATAATTAAAGATATTATGATGGAAAAAAAACCCTTTGACTTACATAACAAAATCCTTAAGTAAGGCATAATTCCATATTCTTCAAAAAATAATCAGTGGTTCATTTCCTCGAATTTTCACCATGTCTGGTTTCAAAATGACATAAGTATTTAAACACAATAGTGATCAACTTTCATATCCATGGGATAGTGTTGAAGGAAAATCTCCCTACGGACAGGTAGACCTCCTCAAAGAGCTAGACTCTTAACTCTAAGATAGAAAGTGTTTATCATGGTCACTGACTTCCTTTTAGATATAAGTGGACTAGTGTGTAAGAAGGAAGGAGAAAAGAAGTACCTTTTACCGGTGTTTGTCCCTGCACGCTCCGAGTTGAGCTCCAATATTTCTCTCCTAGATAAGCCTTGTAGACAAACAATAGTACAACCACTTCCTACTCTATTGATATTAGCTTGAAATAGATCAATCTATCAGAGACAAGTTCATGTGAGATTAAACACAAACTAGAAAGAAACAGGCCAAGCATGTCATATTGATGAGAACAATGACAGAAGTAACTTACAACCGTATATGTGAATGCGATAGCTTCGTCAAGTCCCCTTTGTCTAACCCTTGGTCAAAAGATCCACGATCCAGGTGACAGCAACTTCATTGATTACTTTCCTCCATTTCACTGTATGTTTCCTATGAGATCATAGGTTTCATGCTTCCAATTCTTTCCCCCCTTTTCCACCATGATAGAGCCTGTTTATATAGGTTTAGAGAGGCTTAACCTCTTGAGGTATCTTTAGGGTAAGTTGAGGATTTCCCTCCTTAAGCCAGGGATCTTCTCCTAATATCATGGTTGAACCAGGAATTCAAATGAAACTGCCTTCCAAGATTGAAATATCCTCCCCTTATTCTCCTCAACGGATCAACTGCTGCCCAGAATAGGCTGTGCTCCCTCAAAAAGGCCATCAGAGCGCTATAGCGCTCCCTAGTAGGCTTTAGGGGGGCGCCAGCGCTCTAAAAATGTGTAGATCTCCTTTAGAAGAGATTTTTGGTGTTATAACGCTCCCTAGTACCTTATAGAGCAACACCAGTGCTCCTAAGGGTGATATAGGGGAGCGCTCTCTTCTAAAACCTTAGTTTGAAAGCTTCTTTCAGGTGGCAAGAGATACTTGACTTCAGTTGACCATCCCTCTTCCTTCAAATCAAGTGTTTGAGGCATTTTAAATGTCCCTTTAGTGTCGTCATCATGGAAACATGATTTGCTTGACACTTGCAACACTTGTGAGCAATATGGGACACTTGCGACACTTGTGAGCAACATGCGACACTTATCAGAGAGAGTAATGTTGATGTGTAACAGATTTGCCCCCAAAGTATGAAGTTAGAAGATGAGAACTGATAACTGAAATGATTTGTAGACTTTCAAGCAAGGGTATAGATGCAGAGAACCTGACAGAAGTTGCACACAAACATCCAACAAATATCATGACATGTTCCAAACCCAAGGCAGGCATACCTATGCTTGGGTGTGTTGTAGGAAAATATCCCTACGGACAGGTAGATTGCCTCAAAGAGATAGACCTTAACCCTAAGACAGAAAATGTTTAACATCGACACTGACTTCCTTTCAGATCTACACAAACTAATACGTGAGAAGGAAGGATGATAGAGGTACTTTTTAATCGACGTTTGTCCCTGCACGCTCTGAATCGAGTTCTGAACTCTCGCTCCTCGTTGAGTCCTGTAGACAAACAAAGTACGACCGCTTCCTACTCTATTGGTGTTAGCTTGAAAACAAATCTATCTATCAATGATAAGTTCATGTAAAATCAGACACAAACTAGAAAGAAACATGCCAAGCGTGTCATATTAATGAGAAAAACGACAGCAGTACTTACAATCGTAGATGTGAATCCGACAGCTTCATCAAGTCCCCTTCGTCTAACCCTTACTCGACAGATCCACAACCTGGATGACAGCAGCTTCACTGATCACTCTCCTTTGATTGACTGTGTGTTTCCTATAAGATCATAGGCTTCATGCTAGCAATTCTTCCCCCTTTTTCACCATCATAGAGCCTGCTTATATAGGTTAAGAGGAGCTTAACCTCTTGAGTTATCTTTAGAACAAGTTGAGGAATTCCCTCCTTGGATCATGGATCTCCTGATGGAACCAAGAATTTGAATGCAACTGCCTTATAAACTTGAAAGATCCTTCCCTTATTCTCCTCAACAGGCCAACTACTACCTCAGATTAGGCAACGCTCCCTCAAAAGGGGCATCAGGGCGCTATAACGCTCCCTAGGAAGCTTGAGGGGGGCGCCAGCGCTTCAAAGATGGATAGATCTCCTCTTGAGGGGAAGAGGAGCGTTATAACGCTCCCTAAGACCTTATAGGGGAGCACCAGTGCTCCTAAGGCTAATCTAGGGGAGCGCTCCCCTTCAGAACCTTGGTTTAAGATCTCTTCTCAAGTGATAAAAGTTCCTTGATTCTAGTTAATCATTCTTCCTCCTCCAAACCAAGTGCCTGAGCTATTATAGATGTCTCTTTTGGTGTCGTCATCATGACAGTATTCTTTGTTTTATGTTTGCGACACTTGTGAATGACATGCGACACTTGCGACAGTCGAGAGGATCATGCGACACTTATCAAAGTGAGCAATATTGAGGTGTAACAGAATGCCCCCCAAAGTATGAAGTTAGAATATGCAAACTGATAAATGAAATGCTTTGTAGATGTTCAAGAAAGGGTATAGACTCAGAGAACCTGACGGAAGCTGCACACAAACATCCAACAAATATCATGACATATTTCAAATCCCAAGGCAGGCATACCTATGCTTGGGTGATCAAGACTTGCAAGATATGGCCGCCATAAAATACACTGCGGATCCATAATTGTATTGATAAAAAGGTATAGCCACCGAAGATACAATGTGGATCTATACTCTGATGACTCGGACTGATCGTAGCCACAAAGAATACACAGTGGATCTACGGGATGACAAGACATAGCCACGACCAATACAAAGTGGATCTATGTAACAGTGTATGTGGCATTTGTCCAATAAAAACTCCTTCGCAACCTAGGCAAAGCATATATCAAAGTGATTACTCAACCCAGGGTCTTCTTACCGATCCCAATATGGTACGAATCTAACCATGCGAATAGATGTCCTGATGTCGAACATGGCAGAAACCACTTGATTACCGGTCAATGGTGTGAACCGTTTAACAAGTGTGAGGGAGATCACCATTAATGCCAATGATTCCCAAGGTACCCTAGTACATTCCACCGAATGTGAATAGATGAGCTGAAGTCGAAAATCCATGGAATCATTCGATCAGAGGTCAATGATGTAAACCTACTGTTGAATGTGAGGAGGCCTGCCATTGAGGCATGCAGGTCCCAAAGTACTAACTGGTTTCTAAGCCTAATTCCTGGATAATGTGTTGGAGTTGACAGGAATAGACTCGTCGAGGGAGGGCCTTGATATATCCCCCATCAACGACATGAAACGGATATAGAGATGTAATTGGTAGATCAAAAGAACATGGACTGACATGGGTTTTGAGGCAAGATATTTGGGATGGATGACTCTCGAGGCGGATACTTCCCTGGAACACTGAGGCACAATAGAAAAACATGGCATGGACCAAAACTATGCAGTGGATGTTGTGACTTGCGTCGGGTGACCCAAAGGAGTGAAAGGAACTCAAAGGATTGGCTCAGTGCAGAGGTTCAGGGGATTATGATGTATGCAAATGACAAAGTGTCGTGTTCAAGGGCGACTCTAAGAATTGTTGGATAATGTTCTCAAGAGACTGCTTGGCTTGCTCCTTTCAATTTTTTCCCCCATTCAGATAGACGAGTACCTCTTTTTGATTTAATGACCTCAAGGAGGATAACACATGCTCGATATAACTCACCTTCGGTAAGTTCCTCTTCCTTTGTTTAACGAACCGGAAGAAGTAAGGGTTCGGTCCCATATGGGCCTGTCGATGTGTGCTTTAACGAGTCCAAAGACAGAAAAATCGAAGGTTTTTCGGGATTATAGAGTTTGGAAAAACACTTAAAAGAGAACTCTCTCAGTTCCTTTTTTGTACAGTAGTCTAATGAGACCAAAAAAGAGAGAAACTATCGCTCGAAAGACGCCCTTTCTGACCTTTTAATGAGTGTGAAAGGAAGCAAGATCACTCGACAATCTTTTCATATTTAGAGAGTCTGAAAAGGGTTTAAAGATGACTCGAGGGGGGTTCCTTTTTCATGTGTTCGTGTATCCGTACGGGCCCGAAAAAGAGATAAAATTTTACCCGGTTATGTTCTCATATTGTCGAGCTCGAGAACGAACTAAGACTATGCTCATAAGTGCGACAAGGTAAATAATCCATCAGAACTGCCAGGAAACCTGTGATGCCAAAACTACAAATCAGGGGTTTAATGAAGTTGTTATATTGTTAGAGAAACCTATAAATGAAAAAATGGAAATTTATAAATAACAATACAATGAAAGTTTCATTTACCATTCCATTTTGCATAAAGATTTTGGAGTAGTGGAGATTCTCATTTTGAAGTGGATCTTGTTTTGCTCGCTGCCGGAGCTACGGTTGACCGTTTTTCTTGTCATTCAGACCAGGTAAGTATTCATCTCTCCTTCTTTCAATCACATGGTTTAATATCCATTTTCATAGCATCATTTAATTTAAAATGTGAAGCCCTAAATTGCCCCAAAACATAACCAAATTGGCCTCTTTTAAAAACGATGGAAAAGGGGGATTCTTTTTGCAAAAACATTCTAGAAGGGGATGTCTAAGATGCCAACGTCCCAATGGGTCGTTTTTGGCAAAGAACCCACGAAAAATCCACACAAATGCCCACGCAGCCATAGAGAAATCGTTTTGATTTTGAAATGTTTCATTGTTATATGATGGATGTTAAATGGCTAAGAGAGGGTGTGGTGATTGTAAAAGAGGGTGTGGTCACTTTAAATGACGTAGGCATTTAGATTTTATGTTTTAACTTGCTTTTTAAAAATTGTCGAAATTGCCAAAATGTGGAAATAATGAATTTCTTTGTTCTTTTGTTTTGTAGGCAATCTCGGCGACCATGATTGAGTGGAAAGAAAGAGAACATGAGATGGATGACTTAGCTGCCTTACGGAGTACCCGCACACGGGCCGCATTGCGAGCTTGTGGCTTACTCAAATTCTTCAAGTTGCAAAAAATGAAGAAAGAGATTTTATTGCTTGAGCATATGATCAGCCTATGGGATGTTGCAGAGCAAGGATTCCGGGTTGGCACACATATTTTAACCATTGAGTTAGAAGACGTGTATTTTTTGACTAGCCTCTCAAAGAGAGGGGTTCCCATATCTTTTTTCGGGTAGAGGGCGCTACCTGAGCAAGTGGATGTGTATCTGGCATGCCACTGTATCCCAGGAGCAAGACTAGTAGGGGGTAGAATCCATATCAAGGATATTCGAGAGCTACCCCTACGGTCCATACTGTTTGCTATCATGAGCATGACAGGTAGTAATAGTGCGCACCTGGCATCAAGATCGCAGGTGGCTTATGGTGTTCAGTGTTTGGAACCAACACTGTTCAACTGGAGTGCAGGGTTCCTTCGAAATGTGAAGGAACAGGTTTCACGGTGCCGGATAGGACAGAAGCAGTTCGTCTATGGCTCATTTCTGGTCTCATTTTTTCTAGAGCGCATCCCCCAGATGAAACCTCAGATAGCACTGGCGGTGCGACCAGTGGACGAACCAAGGATGGAGAGGTGGACCAGTCTGTCTCCGAGGTTGGTAGCGGAGTCAGAGTTCCGTTTCACTGGATATTTCTTTGCCTGGATGAGACGGCAGTATCTCTGGATAGAGGACTTCCCATATGCTGAGGTAGATTTCCGTGGGAGCATGGATTTGATTTTACCCACGGGGGAAGACTGGGATGTGTCAGGTAAGATACTGAGCCATACCTTGTCTTGTTTTTTGTTTTTAATGTTTTTAATGTATATGTATTTTTTTGGGTATGTAGAAGAGTTTTTAACAGATGTATTGTTTTCAACATGCAGACAAGGGAGCAGTGCGCCCAACCAATATACCGATACCAGGACATCGCGGGGGTGTCCCGGTTGCAGCAGATCCGGTAGTACCAGTGATAGGTCTCCGGGAGGTTGAAAGAAACCTCCAAGGCCTTACGATGGGCATTCCTCCTCTGCGGAGCGGAGAAGTGCCTTTACATCTGCAGAGGCACACTGTGGGAGTACTAGAGAATATCAATTCTCTGTTGAGGCGCGTAGTGCACGCGGATGTGTTACTCGCAGCACAATGCAGTGCAAAGAGATTAGAGTCTCTCTGGTGATCGTATTTTGTATGCCTTGTCAGGCGGTGTTGTAGGTTTTTAATGACCCGACATTTTGCTCTTCTACATGCTTTTTGATGTAATCAAAACATTTCAGTCACGCCATATATATATNAGTTTTTACAGTGCCAATGATTTGTACATGATGATGTTTGTGATGTGTTTTAATTTACATGTAATGTACAATTTTTCTTTCCTTAAATCTTATATGTGGGCAAGATACCGATCCATGATGTAATTAGCTAACGAATCCGAAACACTATTAAGTTCTCTTGGAATGTGTCTAAATTCAATGTAATCGAACATTCGTTCAAGGCGGCGAACTTGTAGGTGGATTCGTAGTAGGATAGGACTACGGATGGCGTAGATACGGTTGAGTTGATAAACCACGAGTTGGGAGTCTAAATAAACAATGATACGATAGATACCTAGGGAGGAGGCTTGGGTCAACAGTCCGATGACAGCATGATATTATGTCATGTTGTTGGTTGCTGGTCCTAAGAAGATACCTCCTGAACTCACCACCTCGTCAAATTGGTAAATAACCCATGTTGCCGAAGCAATGTTCCAGGTATGTCGACTAGCGCCATCCGCGAACCCGAAAAATATAGGAAAGGAAGACTTCATCTGCGCATGAAAACACAAGAACAGTGATGAGTGGCAAGGGTAAAGACTCAAGCACGCGAAATAAATAGACACACCAAACTAAAATACAATAATGTACAAAGTACAGATGCTAAGTGATCTAGGCATAGTACTTTTTGAGGTAAAGCCCATTTCAGGGCTCTCCTAGGGAATCTCCATCATGATCTACTAATTCGTAGGCGCCTCAGTGTAGGACACGCTTCACGATGTAAGGACTATGCCACAAAGGTTCTAACTTGCATGTTCCCAATTTATCATGAGCTTGGTCGTAAACGAGGACTAAGTCTCCTTCTGCAAAAGTCTGAGGGTGGATGGATTTGTCGTATTGACTCTTAATTCATTTTTGATGTGCCTCATTAATGAGAGTAGCATCACGACGTGTTTTGTCCATCTTGGATAGATACAAGAATCGTTCTTCTTCAGCAGAAGTATGGGGCAAGAGTTCTACTTTAAGCTTGAGTGATGGAATTTCACACTCGATTGGTAGAACTGCTTCAATTCCATATACCAACTGGAAAGGGGTGAATCTCGTTGAGGTTTTCACCGAAGTGCGATAAGACCAGAGAGTGGAGAAAAGTTGTAGGTGCCATGATGTCTTGTTTGCCCCTACCATGTGTTGAATCATGGTTTTTAGGACTTTGTTGATAGCCTCAACTTGTCCATTGGCCTGAGGGTAGTAGGGGGATGAGTTTTCATGGAGAAAACCCAATTTGACATGTAACTTGCTCATCATCTAGTTCTTGAAGTGTGCACCCTGATCAGTGACAATGGAACGTGGTACACCAAAACGAGTTATGATGTGGTTGAAAAGGAACAAAGTTGCAATACGACCATCATTCAGGAAGGTAGGCATAGCCTCAGCCCATTTGGTGAAGTAGTCAACGGCGACGATGATGTAACCGTGCCCCCCATCTAAGGTAGGCTTACACTGCATGAAATCGATACCCCATTTGGCAAAGGGGTTGATGGTGATAATAGGGTGAAACACAGTAGGGTGGGTGCGTGCCTTCTTGTTAAAGACTTGGCAGGGTGGGCATTTTTTGACAGCCTTGATGCAATATTTGAAAATCGAGGGCCAAAAGTAGCCGGCACGTAGGATTTTTTGGGTTGTGGCCATCCTGGAAAGGTGACCGCCACAGGCACCAAGGTGACAATCGTTCAAAACACGTTCAGCCTCCTCGTGAATCAGACATCGCCGAAGGATGGTGTCAATCCCACGGCGATACAAAGTGTCGTCGATGATGAGATAACGACAAGAGTGGTGACGAATGCGTCGACGCTCTTCGCGAGAAATGTTGTGTTGAAAACGTTGGGTTTGAAGGTAGAGGAGAATGTCTCCGTACCAAGGATCAGAGGTGTTGATGAGGAAGAGAGATTCATCGGGGAGAGAATCTCTAGGTTCGATGTCTTCATCGGCACGAGGGAGAGCACAGATGAGCTCTGCAAACACCAGGGATTTTTTGGCTTTGGCCTTTGTAAACTCAAGATCGAATTCTTGAAGAATAATGATCCATTTTGAATATTTTCCCCCAAGTACTTGACTTGTCAAGACGTGGTACATGGGGTTGGAGTCTGCGATTACCGTGGTGGTCATAATAATATGTAATGGCAGAACCTCTGGACAGTGATGACGGCTTCCAGAGCCAGTTTCTCGACATGAAAATATTTGAGTTCGGGTCCAGATAGACTCTTCCTCAGATAATAAATCACATGTTCTTCGTCGTTGGGGTCTTCTTGAACTAACACCATCGCAATGGTGGAAGTAGAGGCGGCCAAGTAAAGGATATAATCCTTTGTATATTCGGGGGAATGTAACAAAGGTGCATGGGTCAAAGCATTCTTGAGAGCATTGAATGACCATTGGGAGGTGTCATCCCAGATGAAAGGGGTGTTCTTTTGTAGTAACCGCATAAATCCTTTAGTGATCTCAACATAGTTGCAGATGAAACGGCGAAGAAAGTTTGCTTTACCTTGCAAACTTTGGAGTTGGGTTAAATTGGTAGGTGGGGGTAAGGCTAGGATGGCCTAATATTTAAGGGATCCACCCTGATCCCATCTTTGGAGACAATGAAACCAAGGAGTCGACCGGATTCAACAGCAAAAATGCATTTGTGTGGGTTCAGACGAATAGGGTAGAACCTACATCGAAGAAAAATCGCTCGTAAGTGATCAATGTGATCGAATCGATTTGACGAGTGGGTGGGTAAATCATCGAGGTAAGGTTCTGCGATATGTTTGATGTCGTGGAAAGCGTACGACATGGCCCGCTGGAAAGTAGAACCAGCATTTTTAAGGCCAAAAGGTAGCTTTCGGTAGGCGAAAGTACCCCAAGGGAAGATGAAGGTTGTCTTATGTTGATCAGTAGGTAAGATTTCAATCTGGTTATACCCAGAAAATCCATCCATGAAAGAGAAGATTACACTCCCTGCGCAATTATCGATGATTTGGTCGATGAAGGGCGTAGGGTAGTTGTCCTTGGGACAAGCTTTGTTGAGATCTTGATAGTCAACACAAACACGGATGGTCCCTTGTTTTTTGGCAACCAGAACAAGGTTGGAGACCCATTCTGTCAAAGGGACGGGATAAATAAAGCCAGATTTTAGAATTTTTTCAACTTTTGCCTTTATAGCTGCGATTTTCTTGGGATGAACTGGGCAAAGCTTTTGTCAAATAGGTTTTGCGTCAGGATAAGTTTTGATTTCGTGCACGACGATTGAAGGGTCGATCCCGGGCATTTCCTCATAGCTCCATGCGAAGACATCGCGGAATTCTTTAAACAAAGTGGTGTAAGAGACCACTTCATCGGGTGTGCAATTAGCACCAAGGTTAATGTTTTCCATGACACTTTCTTTGATAGAAATGTCAATAACGATCGTAGTAGAGATGTTACCCATATTCCCCTCAGAGAGGGTATCTTGTGTGAGGATAGGAGATTGCGGAGCATCAGTAACATCAGGAGGGGAGACAGAATGTATGTCTCGGTGAATTTCTTCCAAAGGTGGAAGAAAAGAGGATCGATGATGGTTATCATCCCAAGGTAAATCGTCAATGCTGAGCATTTCCATAATCGATTCGTCAGAAGGAAAAATTTGGGAAATGTAATCGACGGCGGATGATAGGGAATCCAACCATGAGGGAATCGAGTAGGCATCAGGTGCCAATAAATGTGGGTTGTTTGGAGAGGGTGAGGCGGATTGAATAGCTACGTATGTGGCCTCGGCTGGGCTAAGTGGCATGGTGTCACCGAGCACATCAAATTCCAGAGGACTAGGTACAATCCAGGGATCAGATGATTCCAAGGATTGATAAGGCATAGTCAAGATCATATTGACGGTGGAAATATGATGCGCGGTAGGTGGAAGTGGTGTAGGGAAAGTACCCATAAGGCTAGAATCTTTGAATAAGCCAACACCAACGCTTCCATACGTAATTGGGTGGTCTCCCGAAAAGGGAATGTTGTTGGTGGCAGGGATGCGAGCGTCGGGTGTACAGAAATCAAGCTGATCAATAGTGACAATTTTGCCTTGATGGGGGAATTGTACACATCGAAACATCGACGAGGTGATGGCAGTCATAGCGTAGAACCAACTTCTTCTGAGTATTAGGTTGTAATCGAGGGGGGCATCGACCACCTCGATGTCAACGGTAACAGTTTTTCCGCCCAACTGAACGGCTAAGGATTGTAATAATCCGTGAGGATGAAAACCTCATCCATCGAAAGCACGTAACATCGTAGGGGATTTGTTAAGGGCAGGTGATTTTAAGCCTTTCCAACAAGCTAAGGACATGACACAAATAGAGGCTCCCTCATCTAAGATAGTTCGGTGGATGTGTTGATTGTGAATAACAACATCGATTTGAAAAGCTAATTGGTGGGAGAGTCGCGGTTGATGATCATCCAGATTAAACGTGAGGTTTTTCGATGACTCGAGATCAAAAGCACCGATAGAATCTAAGAGCGTTCTACGTTGGCTGGGACAGTGTTGTAGAACTTCCAAGGCAGACATAGCACACGGTGCTTGTGCCAAATCTTCTACAATGTTGTAGTTTTGGGCAGCCCGTGAATTAGGATTGAAGGTATATTTCCGGATGGTGCTCTTAGGAGGGCGTAAGATGGAGTCAAAAGAAGGTTTCTCAATCTGAAGTGCCCCGAATGGAGGGCTAGCAGATGGAGGAGTAACAGAGGATGGTAAGAGGTCTGTGGCGGAACCATTAGTAGTCTTCGGTTTATCAGGTTTAACTAGCGTGTCATATGTTGCAGAGCGAGTGGTTAGATTAACCCCATTGAACATGTAAATGTGAGAACTTGTCGAGGCTTCATCATGGGGTGGGTTGGAACTGCCCCCTGTGGTGGGGGTTTGAGCAACCAAAGATTGCTGCTGCGGAAAAGGCTGAGTAAGCACAGCGGGTTGTGAATTTCCCTTCAAAAGCTTGGCCACTTCATCGCGATGTGGACAGTCTCGGGTGTAGTGATCGTCACCACAAATGAGACATGGGAATTTTGGTTTTCGTTGTGGTTGTTTTCCGGCAGTAGGGGTTTGCGGTTTATTTTTTGGTTGTTTGTTGTTATTATTTCTCTTCGGTTTATTTCTCTCTTTCTTCTTGCCCCCAGATTGTTGTGAAGGGGTTGATTGGACCACATTCACCTCAGAGATCTGAGTTTGAGGGGGGGTAGAAGAGGGTGCAGTCAGGCTGGGAGCAGTTGTCGAAGTGGGCCGCTGAATCATTCCAGTCGACTGGGTAGTAGATTGGGTTTTGACGGAGCCAATAACTCCATCTGCGTGGGAAGCAGACGATGGTTTGGATGGATCGTTAGTGCCACAGGTAGCATTCGGTATCAACTCGTACAAAGTACCGGACTATGAATAGACCAAGTCTAAGTACTGAGCTCATACAATATCTTCTTCCTCAGTGACTACGCCTCCCATGGAAACATCACGAGCGATCTGGGGTAACAATGATTTAGTGAACCATTCTGCTAACAATTGGTCAGGAATGACCGCTTTGATTAGCCTTCAACGTCATCTCCATTCATGAATATGATCAGAGATATGTACGGAATTTGTCTGACGAAGGGAGGTTAATAGTTCAGTACCCATCTCGTATCGAATGGGTAGTTGGAAGTGTGTGAGGAAGGACATGGCGAGGGAGTTGAAATCGTGAAAAGATGCACGTGGTAGTTCAATATACCATTTCGCCACGGAACCCGTAAGCGTTCGTTGGAAAATATGCAAATGTATAGAATCGTCCATGAGGGAGTTGGATGAACACCACAAATGGAAAGTCATTATGTGGTTGTTTGGGTCTTCTCCGGACTTTCCGTCGAATTTTGGGATATCAGAAGGAAGTTTAGCTGGAATAGCTGGCCAAACCAGAGAATGATAAATAGGATCATTCGTTAACCGAGACAAGTCTAGAAGATCCAGGGTATCTAGAAAAGGTATTTGTATGTTAACCTATGGGTAATGCTGGTGTGGCAGAGGGACACCAGTAGGGCCCATTACTGGGTTATGTGGATAATTATAACTAGTGGGCCCTCTTGTATGAGGTTGGTGACCAGGGTACGTAGGATTTGAGATGTTTTGAGAAGTATGTGCGAGCAGAGGATAACCGGATGGGTTTTGAGGATTATAAGTTGGATTTGGGGTTTTCCCATAAGGAGGTTGTTGCAGAGTTTGAGAGTTGTGTCCCGCCGAGAACTGTGGGTTTCCTGGAAAAGGGACGTTCCACGGATTAGGTGTGGCAGACACATTTTGTCCATGCGGTTGATGGTAGACTCCGGATTGAGGTTGCCCCCCAGCATGAGGGTGCCCCCCAAATGGGATTTTTCCTCCTGTGGGATGATGCCCCCCAGCTTGAGGTAGAGTTCCCGAAATTTGAGAACCAGACGTAAATGACTGACTGGTGTCGTCAAGCAGATTAGGACCACCAAGACCGATCCCTTCGGGTTGTTGGATAGGTATGGAACTTCCCGATACAACTTGGGTAGTAGTAGCTTGGGTAGTGGTGGCAGTGAAAGCATTCAGTGCCCTGTACCCAAAAGGGAGTGATGACGTAGGTCTCGGTGTTATAGGTGTGCCAATCGCAGCTTGATTAACCACCGTGTTATCGGCGGGAATAGTCAGAATGTGAGGGACCATTGTAGAATGGGCCGTCTGGAGGGGAAAAGTATACCTTGGTCCAATGGATGATGTGCCCAGACCAATGGGTGGTGTGGCCATGAAAATGGTGGTACCAGTAAAATGGTTTAGGGGTACCATGTAAGAAATGGGTGCGTCAGCACCCATCCCTGTTCCATAAAGATCTCGCACCATGTGCGGTGGACTTAGAACAATGTATGTGGTCCAAAAGGGGTCATCGGCTAAAGGGTTTTGATGAGACCCAATCGGGATGTTAGAAGGATTGACGACGACAAATTCACCAGCGGGATTCAGTTGGAGGACACGTTGTTCATATCCCTCCAGAATGCGGAAATCTTCCGGAGACTCTGAAACAATCCAAAAATTCTCCAAAGGAGTGGGAACTTCTTCCTGGGGAGTTGTAGTGTTTTGAACCTCACTCTGTTGAGGAGATTCCTCTGTAGAATGAGGGGGTAAAGGGGTGTTTCCTTTCATATTTTCTGGAGGAAGTCCCTGTGGCCTCCGCGAACGACGTGGAGGGTCGATGTTGGTAAAAAAGAGTCGGTGAAAGAGATCTATGGCCAACTATCGAAAAGAAATAGCATACGTTAATAGAATCTAAGAATCACAACCAAGAAAATAGGACCTTCTCTCGATGACTGTACTAGTTGGTGATGAAATCCAACGTCGCGTGATGAAGTCCAGAAGGGGCGGGGATAGGGTGGAATAGTTACAATGGCGACCTGCTTAACGGACTTACGCCTTGGTGCAAGCTTCCACGCAGTAATTGTGGATTTACCCTCCAAGGAGCCTGAGTGAGTTTGACCAATGTCTTCCCCAGTTACAGTGAGACTTCCCTTCACTGTCACCTTGTGTAAGACCCTAAAGATTATGGCCACTAAGGTTACCAATTCGCAGTCAGCCCCTGGGCGGGAACAGTCGACAGTCTGATCCGAACGTATGGGCAGGGTATCGAGCCCGAAATCAAATAAAAGGCTTCCACGCAGTAATTGTGGATTTACCTTGAAGTGATCCCCATAATACGATCTGACCACCACAATCAGTTAAACCACGGAGGGATAATCTTCGTAACTCATTCGAATGCGACCTCGTGCGTAACCCCTGTGTGAGAGGGGGATCCTAGGCAAACTTATACGATAATTGGATTTGACTCTCCCTAACTCAGGATGCTACTGTCTGTTTTGGAAACTTTGGAGAGTTATGCTCACAGCCTAATCCAAAGTACTAAGCCTAGTCTACTGTTGGTGGAGGATCCTAGAAAAGAAAAAGTTCTAAATAATTTTTAATTAGCATTCATTTTATAGTTATTCTTTACTCAAAAAGGGGTGCATGGAAGTGAAGTGAATGGAATTATGAATCAGTCCCAAAAATGCATCAAAGATGATAAGCATTCATTTATTTTCGATGAACATCTATTTAAGGGAGAGAGAGAGAGTTCTTTTCACTAACAATCACTAATAAGGAATGCCCTCAAACAAATCTTCTTCAAATCAAATCCTGATGTGATGCTGAAACTTTGAGATACCTTCTAATATGCAAAATCAATCATGAAGATACTTTTTATTGTTTGCATATGAATAATGATTAATTCAAAACAATGCTCGTCTTGCTAATTGTCTTCTTGGATGAATGAAAATCAGACCAACACAAGCAAGAATCATGCAAACAATACACCCTCTCATTGTAATCAAAACGAAAAGCGAAAGAAAAGAAACAATCAAAGAAAAACCAAGAACTTCACACCAAAAGGAATGTCAAAGAACAATGATCTTGACTAAAATCATGATGAAGAGATCTGTAGGCCTTTGATGACCTTCACCAGAGTTTTTTTTCTCAGTTAAAAAGAGAGAAAGACAATGCATGGGTTTCAAACTCCAAATGACAAAAAAACTCAACAACAATAGTGAAGAAGGCTACAAAATCCAAATAGCAAGATGTTCGTTCTTCAAAAAGATAGATGTCGAGGCTGGAAGGGAAGAATCATTGACTCACAAGGTAACCCAGCAAGAGAGACACAGAGATAAAACTCTGAAAAAGGCAATTCTGGAAGGTTTCTTGGCCAAAGAGGGGCTGGCGCTCTGTTGTCAAAGAAAAGGAGAATTATAGCGCTCTGTGTAAGGCACTCAGGGAGCGTTGGCGCTCTGTTAACACTGGGACAGGGGCGCCAGGGTCAAAAACTCCTAAAAGTGTCAAAAAATCCAAAAATTGCAGTTTCAGTCTCGACAATTAGGCTGAGTGTGATGGGGTAGGGAGTCAATCAGCTCATGAAACCAATCAAAAGAGGAGTGAACCCGTTCTGAAACAATCAAGGGGTAAAACAAGGTCTATGAGGAGAAATCAAAGCAAAAATTTTCGATTTGAGGACTCCCCAACGGAGTCACCAGTTTTTGTTGTAGGAAAATCTCCCTGCGGACAGGTAGATTGCCTCAAAGAGATAGACCTTAACTCTAAGACAGAAAATGATTAACGTGGAAACTGACTTCCTTTCATATCTACACAAACTAATACGTGAGAAGGAAGGATGATAGAGGTACTTTTTAATCGACATTTGTCCCTGCACGCTCTGAATCGAGTTCCGAACTCTCGCTCCTTGTTGAGTCCTGTAGACAAACAAAGTACGACTGCTTCCTACTCTATTGGTGTTAGCTTGAAAACAGATCTATCTATCAACGATAATTTCATGTAAAATCAGACACAAACTAGAAAGAAACAGGCCAAGCGTGTCGTATTAATGAGAATAACGACAGCAGTACTTACAATCATAGATGTGAATGCGATAGCTTCGTCAAGTCCCCTTCGTCTAACCCTTGCTCGACAGATCCACAACCTGGATGATAGCAGCTTCACTGATCACTCTCCTTTGATTGACTGTGTGTTTCCTATGAGATCATAGGTTTCATGCTAGCAATTCTTCCCCCTTTTTCACCATCATAGAGCCTGCTTATATAGGTTAAGAGGAGCTTAACCTCTTGAGTTATCTTTAGAACAAGTTGAGGAATTCCCTCCTTGGATCGGGGATCTCCTAATGGAACCAATAATTCGAATGCAACTTCCTTCTAAACTTGAAATATCCTCCCCTTATTCTCCTCAACGGGCCAACTACTACCTCAGATTAGGCAGTGCTCCCTCAAAAGGGGCATCGGGGCACTATAACGCTCCCTAGGAAGCTTGAGGGGGGAGACAGCGCTCCAAAGATGGATAGCGCTCCTCTTGAGGGGAAGAGGAGCGTTATAACTCTCCCTAAGACCTTATAGGGGAGCGCCAGCGCTCCTAAGGCTGATCTAGGGGTGCTCTCCCGTTCAGAACCTTGGTTTAAGAGCTCTTCTCAGGTGATAAAAGTTCCTTGATTCCAGTTAATCATTCTTCCTCCTCCAAACCAAGTGTTTGAGTTATTATAGATGTCTCTTTTGGTGTCGTCATCATGACAGTATGATTTGTTTGATGTTTACGACACTTGTGAATGACATGCGACACTTGCGACATTCAAGAGGATCATGCGACACTTACGACACTTATCAAAGTGAGCAATATTGAGGTGTAACAGGGTGATCAAGACTTGCAAGATATGGCTGCCATAAAATACACTGCGGATCCATAATTGTATTGATAAAAAGATATAGCCACCGAGGATACAGTTTGGATCTATACATGACTTGAACTGATCGTAGCCATGAAGAATACAATGTGGATCTACGAGATGACAAGACATAGCCATGACCAATACAAAGTGGATCTATGTAACAGTATATATGTGTTATTGTTCAAGAGAAATTCCTTCACAACCTAGGCAAAGAACATATCAAAGTGATCACTCAACCCAGGGTCTTCCTACCAATCTCGATGTAGTACAAATCTAACCATGTGAATAGATGTCCTGATGTCGAACATGGCAGAAGCCACTTGATTACTGGTCAATGATGTAAACCGTTAACAAGTGCGAGGGAGATCACCATTAATATCAATGATTCCCAAGGTACTATAGTACATCCCGACGAATGCAAATGGATGAGCTGAAGTCGAACATCATTGGAATCATTCGATCAGAGATCAATGATGTAAACCCACTGTCAAATGTGAGGAGGCCTGCTATTGAGGCATGCAGGTCCCAAAGTACTAACTGGTTTCTAAGTCTAGTTCTTGGATAATGTGTTGAAGTCGACAGGAATAGGCTCGTCGAAGGAGGGCCTTAATGTATCCCCCATCAACGACACGAAACAGACATAGAGATATAATTGGTAGATCAAATGAACATGGACTAACATGGGTATTGAGACAAGATATTTGTGATGGATGACTCTCAAGGCAAATACTTCCCTTGAACACTGAGGCACAACAGCAGAAACATGACATGGACCAAAACTTGATGATGCAGTGGATGTTGTGACTTACATCAAGTGACCCAGAGGAGTGAAATAAACTCAAAGGATTGGCTCAGTGTAGAGGTTCAGCGGATTATAATGCGTGCAAAAGACAAAGTGTCATGTTCAAGGGCGACTTTAAGAATTACCTGGTAATGTTCTCAAGAGACTGCTTGGCTTGCTTCTTTCAAATTTTCCCCCATCCATATAGACGAGTACCTCTTTTTGATTTAATAATCTCGAGGAGGGTAACACATGCTTGATATGACTCACCTTCAGTAAGTTCCTCTTCCTTTGTTTAACGAACTAGAAGAAGTAAGCAGTTCTGATCATTTGTTTACCTTGTCACATCCACGAGCATAGTCTTAGTTCGTTCTCAAGATAGAGAATATAAGAACGCACCGGGTATACTTTTATCTCTTTTTCGGACCCGTATGGACACACGAAAAAGGAACTCCCTAGAGTTATCTTGGGAAATTTTCCTTCAACAGAAACTGGTGACTCCACTGCAAACAAGTAGACCTCCTCAAAGAGATAGACTCTTAACTCTAAGACAGAAAGTGCTTATCATGGTCACTAACTTCCTTTTAGATCTAGGTGGACTAGTGTGTGAGAAGGAAGGAGAAAAGAAGTACCTTTTACCAGTGTGTGTCCCTGCACGCTCCGAGTTGAGCTCCAATCTTTCGCTCCTCGATAATCCCTGTAGAAAAACAATAGTACAACCACTTCCTACTCTATTGATATTATCTTGAAATAGATCTATCTATCAGAGACAAGTTCATGTGAGATTAAACACAAACTAGAAAGAAACAGGCCAAGCGTGTCATATTGATGAGAAAAATGACAGAAGTAACTTACAACCGTAGATGCGAATGCGACAGCTTCGACAAGTCCCCTTTGTCTAACCCTTTCTCAAAAGATCCACGATCCAGGTGACAGCAACTTCATTGATTACTTTCCTCCAGTTCACTGTATGTTTCCTATGAGATCATAGGTTTCATGCTTCCAATTCTTTCCCCCCTTTTCCACCATGATAGATCCTATTTATATAGGTTTAGAGAGGCTTAACCTCTTGAGGTATCTTTAGGGTAAGTTGAGGATTTCCCTCCTTAAGCCAGGGATCTTCTCCTAAGATCATGGTTGAACTAGGAATTTGAATGCAACTGCCTTCCAAGATTGAAAGATCCTCCCCTTATTCTCCTCAACAGATCAACTACTGCCCAGAATAGGAAGCGCTCCCTCAAAAAGGCCATCAGAGCGCTATAGCGCTCCCTGGTAGGCTTTAGGGGGCGCCAACGCTCTAAAAATTTGTAGCGCTCCTTCAAAAGAGTTTTTTTGTGTTATAACGCTCCCTAGTACCTTATAGGGGAGTGACAGTGCTCCTAAGGGTGATATAGGGGAGCGCTCTCTTCTAAAACCTTAGTTTGAAAGATTCTTTCAGGTGGCAAGAGATACTTGACTTCAGTTGACCATCTCTCTTCCTTCAAATCAAGTGTTTGAGGCATTTTAAATGTCCCTTTAGTGTCGTCATCATGGCATTATGCTTTGCTTGACACTTGCGACACTTGTGAGCAATATGCGACACTTGCGACATTTGTGAGCAACATGCGACACTTATCAAAGCGAGTAATGTTGATGTGTAACAGATAGAGGTAGATATTTTTAAAAATAGAGTAGTTGAAAAATAAAATCCTACTCTAAGTTATAATAACAATATTTATAACAACTTATACAAAGTTTGTTATAATAATCAAAAATAAATTGCCAACTATTTGGAGATGGATTCTATTACTTAATAATAATAATAAAAAAACAGAAAATCCATGATCTTCACTGGCAAAGTAGCACATATAACATCCATTATTCTTTTTGGAGACTTGAAAATAAAAATTAAATAAAATTAGAAATCTCATTAACTAAATTAAGAATGGCTACAGAATCTTTGATTTTGTAGTTAGTCTAAAAAAATAAAATATAAATCAATCTAAATAAAACAAACTCAACAGAAATGAAACTAAAAATTTTGTTACCCAAATTAAGCATTCGAGAATGAAGAAGCGTGCATTTCTGATCCAATAATAAGGTTGACATTTGTTGAATTTTTTATAACAATATCTCAATAATGTTTTGTCTTTTTACTTGCATGAGATATGCATTGTTGTGCTTCAATCTTTAATTTCTTGTTATCCTTTTCTAGTTCTCTATTTTGCCTCATTACATGATTTAGGAGCATTTGAAAATATAGGCAATCGGTATAATACCTTTGATCCCATGCTAAGCAGTCATGAAAACACTTAGGTTTTGAATTCGAGATTGATTGTTGTTGGTATGTTTCTAAGGGTCTTTCTTGCACAAGTTTAGCTTTCAAATCAACTTGAATGCCTGAAAACCCTTCACAATATTGAAGGAAAGGAGGTAGATTTGAGACAAAATCATACTAGGTATGATTGTCCTCTTCACAGTTTGAACTTATGTCTTTTGAGGAGTCTTGATTCATTATAGTGATTGTTGGAATCAAGGTATCATTTTTCCTATTTCTATTTCAAATCATTTTGGACAGAACACGATCGACCCTCTTATTTCTAAAATTGATTTAGCAGTCTTGGTGTGACTGTATAATTCTTTTGCTCTTTTCCTTAGATTTATATTCAATCATTGAATACATAGGTTGTGATTGGTAACAAGAATAATCTGATAATCGATCCTTCAAACTAGTTAGGACAGTTTCTAAAGACCTCTTATGAACAAACTCATTCTTCTTTAGTGGTGTGTGTGCCGCAGGTAAAGCATTGTTTTGATGATCGAATGACAAAATAGGATCATTGTGGAGTTGAAATTCAATTTGAACCTCATGTGGTAGAGTCCAAGGAGGTAAAATCTCTTCAGCGTCCTGATTAATGTCAACAACAGGGTTGTTGTGTTGGGATAAAAATGGATTTCGTACTAGGAAACTTTCCCAACTGTCCCCAACACTAGCAAGATGACACTCAACTAGGGTACGAATAAGACCGTGATGGAACATATTGGTTTTAGGGTTTTGATTTGGGCATTGATAGAATTTAGACATATTTTTCATACTTCTGAGTAAATAGAAGGGCAAGTCTAAATGAAACCCTAGGAAAACCATAAGTAATCGTATATGAAAATAGAATTTCGGACCATAGCATCCCTCACTTGTTATGAATTGTTTGATAATTAACAGGAGACCATGGCATATGGTGTGAAATAATTCCAATGGAATACCCTTTATATGATATTGCGACTACTTATATGCCAACATAGACCGCCATGGAATGTTCCTTACCCTCATGTTTTTAAACCATCTATAACCTGAACGAGGAAGACCAGTAGCTTGAGTGATAAATTCCTCATTAACCTGGAACTGGACATCCTCGACCTTAACCCTAGCATCGTCGGAGGTTTTGGAAAATTCTTTGGCCACTTCCAAATTAAACCCCTTAAAAGACTGGAGGAAAACTAACCAACCAACCTGGGCGAGCTTATCGGTTACATCGTTATGGATTAACAAAGTGTGTGGGTTGTTTGGTTATATTCATACTACAAGAGCATTAATTTGTTCGAAAGGATTAACAATGAGGGTGAACTAGAGCACAGAGAGTAATTTTTATAAGGGCGATAATAGTGAAGACACAACAAGGTAAACGCATAAGCATCGGAGAAGGTTGAGCCGACATACCTAATACCAAACGAGAAAAGGAGGAGTTGAGGATACCCTGAAATCATCTCGCACTCAAAATGTTGATTATCTCCCACAGAGCAGAGAACAACTGGGTTCATAAAAATAAGACTCATGTAGCCCTATCTGTATGCCATGAATCCCTGGCCTAAAATCGAGGACATCCCCCTAATGTTCTTATGATTAAGGAGATAACCAGAATGTCGACCGAAAGATAAGGAGCATCATAAAAGAATATGGCATGACATAAGATTTAGAAACTTGGGCCAAGTAGATAGGTCGATCACTTAGAGTTTGGAATAGGTTTATGAACCTTATATTACAACAATTTAATCATAAGGTTTAGTTTAAGGTCAATTTATGGCATAGGTTTAGGACACTCAAACATAACCAATCTCATATATTCAGTTGCATATTGAGCTTATATTTAGGAGATAAATTATTCATGAATTCTTAAACCTGTAATAAAAAAACTCCATAGGCCCTTTTGACATGATTAGCTTAGCTAGGAGAAACGATAATATTTGTACCATGAAAAGGAAACCCATGACAGAGTTTGTGCACTGATTTTGCACGAAAACTGTCCTAAATTCATGCTTTGAAGTCATGAATTTAAAGAAGAAAAACAATCATTAAGCCACACAAAAATGCATTCTCGACATAAGGAAATAATGAGCAAAAATAACAAGGGTTAAAACCACACTCTTTCACCAAAAACCTATCGATTTGACGAATACACTTACTAGGCAGTGGGTAAAATATGATAGTGTGTTTCAAATAAAGATGCAAAACAAGGTGCAAGTTGGGCAGGCAACAGAACCTCTATCTTTAAAACCATATATTGTAAGTACATGCTCATATAAGAAACACATGTTGATCCTCCACCTCTTCCATGCTTTCAGGTTACTTACACCTATCATCTTCAACACCTCTACAAGGACCTCTTATGAATATCTTGGCTCCAACCTTGAAGTCTTGTCAATTCATCTTAGGGAATCATTGTTGGCTAAGTTCCATTCAAACCTTGGATGTTTCAACCCTAAAACCTTAAGGGAGGTTCCATCATAACTAGGGTATGAGAGGTATTATCATTTTTAGGGCACTAGGATCTCTCTACTCAGTTTTATCATCGATATATATTTTATGGTAGTAGTAGAGAGACTAGATCTACTACCATAAAATATAAAATCGGTGATAAAACTAAGTAGAGAGACCCCAGTGCCCTAAAAAGGATAATACCCCTCGTACCATAGTTATGATGGAACCTCCCGTAATGTAGTGTAGCTAGAGAGGTAGTGGTGGGACCATAGGGCCCATAGTGATAATAGTGGAGGCCATTCAATGTAAGGTGGACTAGGTCCACTATATTATTAAATAAGGCCCACTATGGTAGTTAGATATATTAGTATGAACATAATAAATGTAAGAGGAATTATTAGAAGGTCTCTCCTCTAGAATGTTATTAGGTGGTTGGTAGCACTATATAAAGGGGTTCAAGCAATGAAATGGAAATAAAAAATAATATGAGTTTTGTATTTGGAGCATGTATCTCATTAGGAAGTTGCCCCCTCTAAGAGGTAAGTGAACAAGAGAGGATCCCTTCCATAATAGGATCCATTGTATGATGTTTCCCTTACATAAGGGTTTTGGTAATAATAAATTATATTTTGCATATTGTTCTTGGTATCTCCCATGGTGATTATATTTGTATATATTTGGTACTTAAAAATTGGTATCATAGCACTTTCTTCAACCACAAGAAGCAACAATTCTTTTATTTTGCAGATTTTTTGAAGAAGAAAAAGAGTGTTGCAACACTCCGAACAATTCCTATAGTTTTTTATGTAGAATTTGCAGAAATTGGTTGTATATATGATATCCTCTCGGAAAAACAACCAATATTAAAAAAAAACCATCTAAATCGGATTCCGGGAAGTGAAGTTACTATCATTTTAAATCTGTTAATTTTCAGGGTTTTTTTATAGATGACAACGTGATTTTTCTGATTTCTATAGCAGTTGTGGCCGAATTTTCCCAAACAAGTTACTGATTTTAGTTCCTATCACAATTTCACCCAATTTCAAAAAACAAATCATTTAAATCGGAGCTCCGGAAGTGAATATATTCAATTTAAAATTGGTCATTTTCTAGGGTCTTCGTAATGGCAGCGGGACTGCATAGCTAATAAATTGTCATAGGGTGCTCAGATTGCTACTAGATAAAATCCATTGGATAGAACGTTTTAAGAGATTTATTTTTCTATAGTATATGTAGTGTTTCCAATGGATATTCAACTCCTCGGGTAACTTCAACGAGAGTTGGCAGACATCAAGACAATATTTCACATGGCGCGACAAGAATGGTATATTATGTAGGCTATCAGTGATGAATACACTCAAGACAACTATGCTTGGTATTATTATGAGGATGAATGTGATAATTGGTATATGGATAGTTTTCATTTATGGGATGAAAACCACTTTCATATTTTATATGATGACTCTACTCCACCTTATGTAGAGAACATCAATGTAACAAATCGGGAGCCAATTATGACTATTAGTGTCCAGATTGCATATTCTACAGTGGTATTGTTCCTTTCAAATTAAACTTCGAACCTTTCCAACTATGTGGATAAATTTTCATATTTAGATCCACATGACCAATGTCTACCTTTGAATCAATTGTCTATTGAGATCTAATATCTTCAGCGTGGAGTTCACATGACCACTTGGACATGGGACCTAGGTTTATAGTGGTGGTTGGACTACTTCAGCATGGTGGCTTGCATTCCTACATGGGACCATGTTTCTCTAGCCTACTTCAGCATTATGGTCCACATTTATCCATGGGACCCTGGTATACGGTTTTACACCTTCATAACAATCATTGAGGACAATTATTTCATAAGGGGGATGGAATGTATTGTAGCCATAGAGATAATTAGGGAGGGGGGGGGGGGGG
>ML825686.1:65008-84665 GCA_009831015.1 Picea engelmannii | reverse complement strand
ACGATGAGAAAGATGACATGACTACCAAATATAAGATCGTCGTCTAGGCAGAGATGCACAAAGTAGCGGCCAGGCCACGTCTTCTACCTTACTATGACATGATCCGATGGGCGCTAGATCATGTAGATATCCCTACCAAAACCATCATCAGTGAGCAGAAGGTCACTGTTGGGACCTTTAGACCAGAAAACTTACAGGCGATGTACAAGTTACCACCCACGTCGAACTTCACATACAATGCAAAGTTTCTAGAGGATTTTAAACATAAGGAGTGTGAGCAATACGAGAAAAGCTTATCTGATTTGATCAAGGATTGGGTCTCACACCCAATGAAGTTCAAGGCAGATAGCAATGGAATTTATTCCATATCTTCTTTGGAACCACAGTTCAAATATGTAGCGATGATGACCTATAAATTGTACGGGAGGGAAGACACCGCGCATTTTTTCCTCCGATGGGTGCCTCTAATGCACACAGTAGCAGAAGGATATTCTTTTGACTGGTCCAAACTGTTATCAGATAGTCTAACCAGTCGGATTACAGAATATCAGACGTAGAGGGCAAGTCGGAAAGTCACCTCATTTTTTATGTCTGCATACATAATGGACGCCATGTGTTCCATGACACCTTTTCCCTTAATGAGTTGGAGCTGGGCTCCATCAAAGAATAAGCCTATCCATGTCTATCATTCTAAGATTTGGGAGGATAAGGCCTCAGATTTTATATATGAAATCTTCAATTGGGTAATGGTACCGATGCATGTTTCCATCTTCGGTAATCCACCGCCCCGGATCTCAGATAGCATTGTGACCAATTTGAGTAGGGTGGTTGACTGGTACGTGGAGGAAGAGTTTTCATACATCAGTGTTTTTGGTGTCTTTTTCCCTCCACATGCTCTACCATTATTTATACCCGACAAGTTGGCTTGTCGCGAGATTGCCATGCAAACCATGATTGGTGGCATAGGTAAACAGCTGAAGGGGTTTTCAAAGAAGGTATGGCCACCTTTCCCCATTCATTTAAACACCTATTCTTTATTAGATTTTGGGCATGCAAAAGAGGCAGCAACCTTATAAGATATAAAATCAGTTCATATTGAATTCAAGAAACACGACCCACACAGGCTCATGAGTAATCACTTGGCTAGTTGTGGCCTTAAAAGGTTTGAGCATGAGAATTCACCTCATTATGATATTTTCCGAGGTGCAAGATCATATTCCAAGGTTTTGGCTCGGATACAAGCCTTGTCGCCCAAATAAAGGGCCGATGTTTTCAAATTCCAAGAACATAGGCAGAGCTGCCTTCCCCTAGTATTATGGGGCGAGAATCCAATGACCATAGAGGTGCAGAAAACAAAGCCAAAGGCTCCAAAGATTCAGCACCTGGCCGAGAAGAAAAACAGGATAAAGAAGAGCAAACTGGGGGCCTGAAATAGGAAGCGAAGGCTTCTAATCCTCCAAGCGAGCCAACTTCATTCGTCACTCTAGGGAAATCATCTAAACAGGTCAGTAATCCCATTATTTATGTTACTCCCTTGCAGTTGAAAAAGGGAATACCAAATGCAGGTTGGATTTTTGGTGAAGAATTAACACCCATATCAGTGGAAGAGCTACCTCCAAATGAATTCTTCTTTGATAAGAAGATAAAGGAAATCATGAGACAAAAACTCTACCAAGAGGTAGGTACTGTATCCAAGAAATTTAAAATTTTAACCGACAAAAGAACCATGAAGAAGGAAGAATTTGCAACGCAAATAGTAGGAACATTGGGTGCTTTCACTACGGAAAACCAATATTTAGTCGGGACCCTAAAATATCAACTGAAGTGAAAAAATTGTCTAATCAAGACATTAGAGGCTAAACTAGCTACGGAAGAGGCTGCTGCCAAAGATCAGGAAAATGCAACTTTGGAGCAAGCTAGAATAGATTATCTAAATGAAATCGAGTGTCTCAAAGCTGATGTTGAATAGACACAGCTGACGGTTCAGACAATTCAGATACAGATAGTCCAACAAGGAGAATTGATAGAGTAGCTTCGAGCCAAATTAGAGTTAGCTGAAAGCCAGGTTATCGATATCGGGATATTTCAATCCCAAGCAATAGAAATCAGGAAAAGGTTATCGGTGGCGCAACAAGGTTTGCTTGTTAAATTAGAAACGATTCAAAGTAGCTACCAACTCATTGATCAGATATTGGAGAACCTCTATCTCAGAGAAAGGGAAGTCAGAGCGGCTCGGGTTGCATTCCAAGAGGCTATTATAGCCACAACGAGAAAGGAAATAAGCAGTAGTTCTAGTTTTCCCATCTCAGAGCAGACCAGGGGCAATATCTTGTTGAAAGAATCGGATAAAAATATATCTAAAGGGAGACAAGAAGCTAAGGAGATAATAAAATCTTGTGAAGACACTTTCAATTTGTTAAATGGGATGTGGTTGGGTCCTGATGGTGAAAGTGGCATTGAGATACTCGGTCAGATCAATACAGCCAAATATCTTCTAAATATCAAGGAAAATGAAGAAAGATAATTAGCCAAAATTTCACAAATAACCCAGACAGACATAGTTCAAATAGATAAATGGCTAATTAAACCAAGCATATTATTATGTTTTATCAGTGCCAAAGACCAACAGGTGGAAGGAAAGTTTCCAGAATTGGTGAAAGATTGTTATGTTTTTTAGGCCAATAACCAAGCAAAACCTTTTAAGATGATATCACGGTTGGTGGAGAAGTGCGTTATTTGCACGAGCAGGCGAAAAGGCAGGTTTTTGGTACCAAATGAGGATAGAGATAAAGAAATGAAATGTTTTAACTCCTTTGATTGTAACCGAAAACCTCTAGAACGGTTGAGATTCCAATATATAAAAATCTGTATAAATATACATTTTGTAGAAATAAAAGAGGGGCTGGAACTTTTTGGTCGATTGTAATAGAGGCTATCTTCTTTTTTGAATTAATACAAAAGAAATCCAGAGAATCCTGATTTCGTCCCAACTGTGCTATGAGTTTGTTCTCTTTGTTATTCATATTCAATTTTATTTCGCTTATATACATCTGATGAATGTTGCACTGCAATTTAGTAAAACTTCTACTATGGTGGTTAAATTTTATTCATCTATATTGTTTACAGTTTTTCCTCTGTATCGGTTAACAATAGATACAAGACCTATGAACCTTTAAGTTGTCATATTTTATGCTTCGTCAGATTCCTTCTTAGTCTATTTTCTTCCTCTGTTTAAGGAGTGAGATTCTCCCTTGATAGGAGCCTTACTTTATAAACAGTTAAATGTTTTTCTCATATTTCACACACTATTTATTTCAAATATAACACAGTTACAGAAAAGGGCCTTTGGTTTGCATTTTGTCCTTAACATAAATTTCAAAGTTCTCTTTATAAGAACAAATTGATATAGCAAAAAAACTTTCATATTGATTTTAATTTTTTTTATGTTCCTCTATGACTATCCCCGTTGTAAGACAACCTAATATTGAACCCAGTTTATCAAACCAAACCCATATCGCTTTAAATCATTTTGATACTATACTTAAAACCGCTACCAACCAGGTAGAACTTGAATGTTCATGGGCTTCAATTGAATGGGATATAAACATCCAGGAACAGTTGGAAGCTAGACAGTGACAACCTAGGAATCAACCCTAGCTTCTTTTCCCAAAGTTATACTCTCCTCCCTTTTTACACCTTACTAAATTTCGGATGCCTAGACACTATACTTTTTTAAAGCCTTAAGTACAGACTCTGGAACAACACCAGGCATCATATTTATGGAGAAATCAATGTCTCTTTTAGGGGGTAATCCTAGTATTTCCTTAAACACATCTTCAAAATCTTTTAGGACTGCATAGTCTTCAAAATATTTGACACTCTATCTTTAGGTGTTTCTTCCATATGAGCTGCAAATAATTGACACCCTTTTCTGTAACATTTATTCAACTACAATGATGAAATTTATCTGATGGTTACTTCCCTTGGAATTCCCTACATTGTCCTTAGGTTCCCTTCATCATCCAAGCAAGTAAATGCCTTGTTATGACAGTCTAGGATTTCATGATGTTAGTCCAACCAATCCATCCCAATTAGATAGTCATAGGAACCTAAAGGCAAGATGTTCAAATCTTCCCTGGTGTTCAGTCCATTCATGTCCACAGGACATGAATTAACCATCTCATTAACTTTCCTTTTGGCTCCGGTAGCCAGCTGCACCAACCAAGATTTTCCATCTTTGCTTCTTGGAAAATGAAAAATTTCCACCATATTAGGATCTATATAACTATGACTAGCTCATGAATCAATTAAAATAGTAATGGTTTTGATCCGTCAGGATTTTTCGAAATGACTTATGGTTGAGTTTTTAATTGCATGCATTAATTGACCATTGGGAAACTTAATGAAAGAATGAGGAAAGAGAATGAATTATATAGCCATAGACATATATGCAAATATGAAATGTAATGAAGAACATCAAACCATAATTCACAAGTTTGACAACGGAGTTCAGCACAACTTTGCCTACGTCTCCGGGATTTTTTCTCTGTGAGGGAGGCTTCTTTATTTCTGTTCGAAAGCTTAATAGTACATATTTACAATGCTGAATGGCTTCTAGAGTGATCTGGTCATGTTCGCCATGATCTCTAGAATCTTTCACAAAAAATGGCACCTGAAACGGATGTCCCGAGCTCTCAGAAATCGTCCGACAGCATCTCCTCCTCAACAGCTTCCCTGCCTCAAACTGGCTTAGACCTGGCTTTGCCTCAGCATCTCTGCTCTCCAAAACCATCCAAAATTTGTCCAAAAGCTTCAAAAATATGACCAAATGGCCTCAACATGGCCTTGGTTAAATAGTTGGGAAAGTTGGTTGTCAATCTCCAACTTCCTCCCAAAAATTAGGCTCTAAAAAAGCCCAATAACCCCCAATTACATTAAAAAGGAGTTAAATTACATTTAATTAATCAAGAAGTGGTTATAAAACCCACTTCAAACTATATATTATAGTTACAACTGATATTATCCCTCTAGCCTGGGCGCGCGCCCCCTTGGATGGTTGTATGCAAGTTCATATGGCCCAGCGCTAAGTCCGTTAGGGCTAGCGCTGGCCTTAACCCCTTTTGCGCGCTTTAACTCTAGTCATATGGGCGCATGTATGGAACCCCCGGGCTATACAAACCCACGCAAATGTTTAACCCGACGCCCATATATTAAATATATGTTATATTAACCCACGCCCATTTAAAACACATGGGCATATGTTTTATATAGAACCATGGGTCGAGGCTTAGACCCCGGCCCGTGCCCTTTTCCACATAGCACGAAAATACAACATAAATATATATGCTTTGCATTACTTGACAAGGAACACGTGCGGAAAAGTTGGCTAGCGGATATGTGTTAAGGATTTACAATGTGGGAGGTCTGGGGTTCGAATCCCCCGGGCCCAAATATTTTTTGACATAGCCGTCATTGGCTAAACCTGGGGTGCCACGTGGCAGCCCGTGATTGGGCCACGTGGTGCCTTTAAAAACCAACCAGAACTCGCCACGTGTCAGCATTTGATTGGCCCACGTCACCCGAGCCATGCCACCTCCGTATGCCCAGTCAGCACTACCACGTCAGCGCCAGGTCACTTCCGTACGATCCAGTCATCATGCCATGCAATCCTGCCACGTCAGCTGCTGACGTCACACTGCCACGTGTCACCCTTTCAGTGGTGACACGTGTCACTTCGGGATTGGTCCAACTGTGCGCCGAAAATGCCAAATCTACCTGACATGTGTTGTCTTTCGGTGCTGCCACATGTCCTATACGGAACCTGCCACGTCAGTGTACGAATCTGCCATGTGTCGTCCCCTGGTCCTGCCACATGTCACTTGTACGGACATGCCACGTCATCGTACGGACCTGCCACGTGTCGTCCTCTGGTGCTGCCACGTCACCTGTACGAACCTGCCACATGTCTTGTATGGATGTGCCACATGTCGCATGTACGGATGTGCCACGTATCCCTGTACGGACTGACACGTGTCCTGTACGGACTGTACAGACAAGTACAGTCAGCATCCCAAAAATTTGCCTGTTTGGCTCGACGGACAGAATGCGATATCTTCTTCATACGGACTCCGTTTGACATAAAAATTATACCACCAGAATCAGGAAGACGAGACAGACGCAATGGTGTTGGTTTCGTCGGATTCTGAGCACTTTCATTTTTGAGCATTTTTCATGCCCTGACAGCCTTCTGAATCCGATTTCGGATCAGGTTTGGTTGTTGATCATACCTTCAACTTCAATCATATGTGGTTGATACTCCACTTTCTTGTTGTCCAGGGTTGCATAGATCCTTGGTACATTTATGCCCATGTCTTCCATTGTTTTAGCTTGTTGTACATTGTGAACAATCCTCACTTTTTCACCTCTGTGAGGGAAATCTCTAAATACATGATCTCCTTTACAACCACAACATTGAATAGGTGGTTGGCTTGGCCTTTGACCCCCTATCTCAATCATTTTGGGTTCTCTAGAAGTTGGTTGTCACCGAGGACTATTTCTGAAGAATGGTGGCTTAGTTCCCTTCTTCTGTTGATACATATTCAATTTCTTCTTGTCTTCCCAAGATTTTTGGAAATTTGGCCTTGATTTTTTCTGATCATATAGGAATTTAGCTCGACTTATGTTTTCCTCCAATGTTTTTGGATCATCATATTGTATTTTGTCACTGATGAATGATGGAAATCCACTCAAATACCTATGAATCTTAATTGTCTCATCCTTGATGAAAGAAACATACTTAAAAAGTTCTAAAAACCTTCTTTCATATTCATTTATGGTCATACTCCCAAGATTGAGTTTAAAGAACTCTTTCATTTTCTTGTCATATTATCTCTTAGTCAAGTATTTATTTTCAAAATACTTCTTGAATTCCCTCCAAGCAACATTTTTCTCTTTAATGTGATGCACCTGCACAAGTTGATCCGACCACATGGATTCCTTTCCCTTGAGTTGATAGATGGCAATTCTTCCTTCTTCATGAGAAGAATAATTATGAAATCGAAAATACTTTCTCATGCCCAACAACCATGTCTCTGCATATTCATCCTTCTTATGCTCACCATCAAATGTAGGAGGTTTGAGTTTGTTCATTTCTCCTCATATCTTATCTACCCAAGACCTCTTATGCTTCCTGACAGGGGATATACTTGTGTTGTTATGTGCTCTCTTATTGGAATGCCTCAAGGAGTGATTGTTATAACCCTAAATTGCACCACACATGCTTACCTGACATCAGGCCAACTCATATCCCTTCTTTGCCAAAACACTGCTGAACAACTTTTTGAAAATCCTCTTGAATAAAGGCCCACACACCCTAATCCATTACTGCACATGTGTACACGTTGGTTGACCCAAAACAACCCGCATGGACCGACAAAAGCATGGAAAAAGGAAATTTGCCGACAGAACAAAAAGCTATGGGTGAGTTAACTGAAACTCCTGGCCATGCATGGTCGAGGGTTCGTCCTAATACCTAGCTCCTTCTAGCCTATAAAAGAAGGGGTAGGGGTACCATTTGGAGGAGGAAAAATATAGCAAAGAAACTCTACCCGTTTACGTATTCCCATTGTCCCAACCCTTTAGCCTTTCCTAATGCCAAAGGAGATTTAAAGCAAAGCAGTTGAAGGACAGAAGAAGAGGAGCCCAGGATCAGGTTCAAGGAGTGGTGGTCGGTATCAACTTTTGTAAGTTGACTCATTTTGAGTAATAAAGAGAATGTTTTTCCCATCCCAATTCATGAACTTTTAAGGTTTGATTAGTTTATGTTTGATTTCTAACCCATTAGTATATAAGTAGTATGCATGCATAGTTGTTTCTCGTCTTGAATGCAGATCATCTTTGGAAGGAGTATTGCGAACAAGTAATCAAGCACAATGGAGGATCAACATCAAATGCCAGTAACAAGGTAGGTTGATCTTTTCATGCATTTACTAAGAAAAGGGGATTTAAATATAGGGATGAAGGTAGAAAGTAATTTATATTTGGTCATATCTGCATGCAAATTTTGAACACTATTTTCTAGTTCGTAGGGTGTTTTTCCCCAACAACAGAATTGGTGACCGTACTGGGGAGAATCTCTAGGGTTCTTGGAATTTTATTTAGTTTTTGGGTAGTTTAAAGACTAGTTTTTCTTGCCTGTCTTTTCTTTTCATTTCTGTAAGGTCTGAGCTATCAGGGATTCTAGTTTTACATACCAACTTTCCTTGACTTTTGCTTGACTATGTTTTTTGGGACCCACAGAGGTACACACAGCCTGCACAAGGTATGCACACATGTACCTGTGCCCTATCCTATTACATCCCATGTGTAAACGCTAGCTGTAGAGGTAGCAGTAGCGTGTAGTGTTCAGAGAACCTCAGAGGCAGTCATCCTCTTCCCTGTCAGAATCACACATTCTCAGCGGGTTTTCTGGAATTCTGTCTAAAGTCTTGTTTGCTAGCAGTCCTATCCCAGATTGTTTTTGCTTTATCATTTTTTCCTTACATTATTTGTTTTTCTTTTAGAAAGAGTATCCAAGCCTTCAAGGGATCCTAGTTATCAATATCAATGGTCTCTTCCTGGTTTGGTCTGTTTGTTTTCATTTTTTCTCAGAGTTTAGATATACACGCGACCTATACAAGGTTAGTTCGCATGTACACGCCCTCTGTCTCTATTCAACGCGCGTTCGCACGCGTGCTATTTGTGTAACAATCACGTGCTTGTGTAGGTTACTTTTTGTTAAGGGTGAGGCAGTCATCCTCTCCTTTGATAAGAAGTATTCCTCTTAGGGGTTTGAATCTCTGTTTGAACAGTCAGTAGCTTAGGATTAATTTTACTGTTAGCTTACTTTTTCTCATAAAATAAAAGAATTTTAAAGGTTTTTAGACAAGTGTGAGAATCATTGTTTTTAGAATTGCTAGTGTGTGATTTTTGACCTAATTCTTTGTGATCTGCGATTTAGATTAGAATTGTTTTTCTTGTTTTTTTGCTTGTCGGTATTTTCCCTTTCTTGCTTTACTAGCATTTAAATAAAATAAAATAAATTCTTTTCACTTTCTTGTTTGGTTGAGCAGTGTGTTTCTGCATTATTAGACCAGGGAAAAGTCTTTTATTTCATAATTTTTTGCAGTTCACTTAGATCATAAGTAGCTTGTAGTCGAGTGAAATTCCTTTGAGTTTGTTGTCCAAAATATTAGAAAAGTTAGAAATATTTTTTGAAAAGTTGTCGAAATTTTGCATTCAGTAAAAGTTTTGTTTCCATATTTTTTATTCATTTTTTGCTTTCGTCTTTTACACATCATCAGTTTCACCCTCATACCCCTTGACGTAATACAAATCCATAAAAGTAACGCTAAATTTAAAATATACTAGACTTATATGTTTGTAGGGTTCACAAACTAGTTTAAGACTAGGGCCTTGGATTAGGTTGGAGAGGAAACTCTTCAAGGCCATTTAAAATCAAACATTGGAGTCTGAAATAGGGAGTGTCTAAGTCCAGTTTCATGGAATTTATCCGGGACCCCCCTCTAACATAGGGGATAAACACGAGGTCGTGTGCGGAAAGGTAGCGGAGATAACCCCTCCAAAGCCGGACCAATCGTAGTGGAGAACACATATAGAGGGCTTGTAGTGGGATTCCTTCGTTTTCATTTGCCACGGGGCTTTGTGGGTATCGAATGTGTTTGAGGTCCTTAGCTGTCTTCCAGACCATTTTCTCTCAATACCCTTGACATGTTTCGGGCTCGATACCCTGCTCATTGTGTTCTACCCGACTTTCGACTGTACCCGCCTGGTGACTGTTCGCATGCTGGCAACCTACTTGCCAATCTTTGTTAGGGACATACACAGGTGATTGTGGGGGTATACCATGGTACCTAGGATGGACATCAGGCCACGCTTTGCAGAGTATACCCGGAGGGTGCTTTCATGTTCGAGTTTCACTTGCACCAGTAAGTTTCTCTAGTGTTGGCTGTTGTAACTGTTCTTCCAATTAATTTAGTGTTTTCTTGTCTTATCTTCTAGGGACTTTTTTATTAGTGTGTGTTACTTTTGAGCATTTAGAATATATTAGAGTGTCTTGGATATTCTCACATAATGGAGGATCCCAAGCTCTTTTGTTCATGAAGGCTTCTTGGCTTGTCGCTGGTTACACTGGAGCCACCCCCTCCACCATTAAGGCAGAAGCTAGACCAGCAAGGGTCTTTTGAAGCGACCGGGTTACAAACCATTGTACCTAAACAACCCCCAGAGGAATTGACCGTTTTGGACCTTGAAGAAACCTCTCTTGGCTCAGTTGAAACCCCAACCACTGATTTATTGGCACCTTTTATTATACCAATTCAATTTCATGAGTGCCAGACAGTGCCACACACAGCAATGGAAATAAATGATGTTACTCCTTTTGGGAATTCTTCAATTCCCACCACGGTTGTCACCACAGGAGAGCTATCATCTCCTAACTTATCATCGTCGGTCTGAGCCACCATGGTCTCGACTGCAACTACTTCGCACAGTGGTCTGAACTCATCTTTGGCGACGGCCACAACCCCTTTCACACCTAGTGTGACAGGCTCTCCATTCTCATACGGTATGCCTTGTTCGAGTACAAGTCCTGTACTTTCCTACTCCACTTTATCGACTTTGGGTCTGGGGGCAGTGAGCTCTAGCACTCCTCTGCAAGGTCACATAGGGGGCACTCCTGTCCCTTTTAACACCTTTCCTTACGAAGGAGGTCATATCCTTCCTTCGTCCCCTTCGCTCAGTGGCTCGCATCAGCAGTCTGTCAGGAAACCTACACACAATAGTTTATTTGGAGTGGGGAGTCAAGGACCACCTTTGCATAGTATGCCGGTAGGTTCGACACCGTTTTCTTGGAACAAAACGTTTGGTAACAACACCTTCTCGTCAGCCGCTTTCCCGATTGGGGAAACCCCATTTTTGGACAGTCTACTCCTGTGTAGTGTACTATTCCTGCACAGGGGGCAAACTTAGCAGGACCTTGGAATTCATGGCAAGGATCCGTTCCCTCCTCCAGAATGCCAATTTGGGGTAATTCTTTTCACAATCAATGGAACCCCAGACAAACTACTATGTCTAACCCCACGGGACCGACATGGGGTAATCCTTCCGAAAGTCCTCTGAATACAATGCATGCCCAACAATCTATGTCCTATTTGGGAAATCAGCCGATGATGTCTCCACATATGCAAAATCCTTATGCTGGCCAGGGCCATGGTTTCTTCCAGAATCTAGGCCAGCAACCAAACTTTTCCTGGCAACTTGTTGCCAGTCAAACTCCAGGACCCTTTTTCACCGGTTATCAGCAACAACCCAAACTACCGTTCCTGGCGACTTTACACTTGCCAGATTTGAAAAGGTTGTTAAATGACCCTATTTGTCATGATCCGCGTTGGCCTCCTATGCCAACAAAGTTGCCTTTGGACATTCCAAAGTTCAAAGCCAAGCCTAATGAAGATCCAGGAGATCATGTGACTACCTTTCATCTTTGGTGCTCATCTAACTCATTAAAAGATGACTCTATACAGTTGCGATTGTTTCAATGTACTCTCATAGGGAGTGCCACGAAATGGTACATTGAGCTCGATCGCTCAAGATACTCTTCTTTTGGTGAATTGGCGATGGCTTTCCTTAACCATTTCCAATTACCTGTGAGATACGATGCTAGCAGAGAACTGCTCACTAATTTTGAACAAAAAATAGCGTACCATATCTCTGATCACATCCGAGAATGGAGACACTGGAAGATTTTAATCAAGGTACCATTTCCACCAGCATTCCTGCTTGAGTGGTTCCTTAAGTCTTTGGTCCCGCAGTTATCCAAAGACGTTGCGACGTTAGGATTTTTCTCTTAAGAAGACGCCATCATGAGGGATCAACAGTTTGAGCTCATCTATTCTCAGTCTGGTTTATTATACAACATCTTTCCAGATGCACCACGTTCAATACTGGATAAAACTAGACAGAGAGCTAGACCACATGCCGATGGTATTGTTGGTTCAGCACAAACCAATCCCACTGAGAAATTGACAAAGCAGTTGTAATAGTTATCCATACAACACATAGCAGCCAGTCAAACTATTGCTTTGGTTGCTCCCCCTACCCAAACGTCGGAGGTACACACAATGCAGTCGACTAACCCAAAGGCCACCCAACAGCCTAAAGGGAATAAAAAACAATGAAAGAAGGGTAAGGGGGATAAAAAACCCAACGATAATGCTGGCGGGGAAAACACTAAAAAATGAAAGGCGAGGTATCCATGCAACTTATGCGCGGAAGGCCACCCGACCCATCTATGTCCTCGACTTGCAGAGGCCCAAAAGTTTGTCACACAACAACAACAGGCAGTGTTGACTAATCCATGTCAACATGGGAAGAATCTTACTCAAGCCTCTGTAAGCACAGAAGGGGGCAGCTAAGAAACTTGCCCGCCTCCGAACAATCCCTCATCCATGAACATTTATATGGTTAGGGGTGATGCTTTCATATTGACTAGAGCACACGATTATAGTAAACCAAGCGCTTCTGAGAAGGGTAAAGAAGCTGACCTCCCATCTCTTCCTCTATAGATTGAGAAGATGTTGGGAGAAACAATGACATGCATTCTAAAAGGTGCATTTAAAAAGGCTTCTCATAACCCAAATGCAAGGGCCACCCAGAACTACTCTGTGGTGGAAGATTTATCACAAACCCCTTGTGCGATGTCGGCTTTGGAGGCCCTCCAAAGCTGCCCTGCTCAGAGGAAAGCCTTGTTAACCGCATTGCACTCTACTGAGACTTGTAATCCGGGTACCATCATGTTAGATACAACCAACTTAAAACCTCATCTTCCTTACCACGTAGCATTTCAAATAGTAGTGGCTTACCCCATGAAAAATTTTACACGGAATATCTTCTGCACGGTGGTCAACAAAGGTTCCTTGACATGTGTTATGTCATTGGCATGTTGGAAGGCCATTGGCCAGCCCGTTTTGTCTCCATCACCTACTCTCCTCACTGCTTTCGACGGTCGTTCGTTCCAACCACATCGAATCATTCCTTCTTTCCCCGTGCAGTTAGGAGGAAAGACCATGTGTGTCGAAGTAGAGGTAGTCGATGCTCCCCTCGACTATAACCTCTTGTTAGGACGGAGTTGAACTTATGCTATGCAAGTTTTGGTTTCTACAGTTTTTCGGGTCTTGTTGTTTCCACACGAGGGTCGGATAGTGACCATCGATCAATTGTCTTTCTCCAGACCTGACCCAGCTTTGGGGGCATCCACGGTCTCGATGATTGATAATCCTCAACTAGGTGTCGTCAATGTAGGAGTTGGTTTATGCCCATCCTTGATGGGTACCTTTGATTACCCACCTCCTCAGGGTGATATCAAATTTATATCTAATCACCATAAGGTTGAGATTTTTCAAGTTTCATCGTTCCGCATGACTTACTTTGAGGATCCATGGATTCTTCCTTCCTCATCAGCCACAATGGATGATACAGGGAACCCAGGCATGTCCATTCCCTTATCTGTCGTTGAAGAAGCGTACTCTTTAATCCAGCAAGCTTCATCTAACACTGATCTGACTCCTGCACAAGAGTTAGATCCACTTCTAGAGCCTATTTGGGCTCAGGGTTCTCTCGCTAATGTCGATTCGTTAGACTTAGTCTTGCCTTCTAATGAAGCAGTAATCGAAGCAATGACTAGTCCGAACAAACCTTGGGAATATCTTCATCACATATCATATTTTCTCCTAGAGTTAAGCCAAATCGAGGCAGGAGAATTCACCGTGACCATGACGAGAGATCAACCGTGTCCTATTAATCTCTTAGCTACACATGAAATTTATGCTAAGGGAAATATGGAAACTATCACTGAAACTATACCAATCAATATCTCCCAAAAACCTGGCGTCATGGAGAACATCTTTGTCGGAGCAGATTGCTCCCCTAAAGAGATTCAAATCTACATGGATCTTTTCAAAGAATTCTGCGACGTTTTTGCCTGGTCTTATGAGGAAATGTCAGGTATCGATCCAAAAATAGTTGAACATGAAATCACAAAGTATATTGATGCCAAGCCTGTTCAACAGAATCTTTGTCCAGCTAATCCCAAGAAAGCAGCAGCCATCAAGATTGAGGTTGATAAATTGCTAGAGGTAGGTTTTATCTATCCTATCCATTTGATGCAATGGGTGTCAAATCCTGTGCCAATCAATAAAAAACAAGGCACGATTCGTGTATGTACCGATTTCCGTGATTTGAACAAGGCATGTCCCAAAGATAATTTTCCAACACCGTTCATCGACCAGATCATTGATGAATGTGTTGGCTGCGAAGTCTTTTCTTTCATGGATGGTTTTTAGGGATATAATCAAATCCAAGTCAAACCCGAAGACCAACACAAAATGGCATTCATTTGTTCGTGGGGTACATTTGCATATCGTAAGATGCATTTTGGTCTTAAAAATGTTGGAGCCACCTTCCAGCGGGCCATGTATTTTACTTTTCATTATCTCAAGCATATAGTCGAGGCCTATATAGATGATTTAGCATCACGATCTCGCAAGAGAACAGATCATCCTACACACCTTAGACTAATCTTTGAACGTTGTCGCTACTTTAGGATTCGTTTGAATCAAAACAAGTGCAGCTTCTGTGTAACATCAGGACGTTTGTTAGGTTTCATCGTATCAACAACAGGGATCATGGTCGATCCTCTCAAGGTGGAGGAAATAATCCAGTTGCCCCCCCCCACGCACAATCCTACAACTTCAGAGTCTACAAGACAAGGTGAACTTCTTACGACGCTTCATCGCCAACTATGCCGAAATCACCAAGGGATTTATGTGTTTACTGAAGAAAGATGTTCCCTTTTTCTGGGATGAAGCCGCTCAATGCTCTTTCGATGCATTAAAACATGCCCTCACAACTGCACTTCTACTACAGCCACCTAACTATAACAAAGATTTCTTATTATATCTGGCTACCGCAGAGTCAACCATTGGCATGGTTTTAGTTCAAGAAGATGATTCATTCTCAGAATATGTGATCTATTTCCTGAGCCGAGGCCTCGTAGGACCATAACTCAATTATTCTCATATCGAAAAACTTGCGTTGGCAACAGTTCATGCTGTTCAACGGTTTTGTCATTATGTTTTGTTTCGCAAGACCATCGTCATTGTTGTCGTGAATCCATTCCAATACATGTTGACATGACGGGTTATAGGTGGAAAAATCAGTATATGGATAGTCATCCTCTAGGAATTTGACTTAGACTTCATTTCAACAAAGTTCAAAAAGTCATTGGTCTTCACAGAGCTTATTTTAGAACTTCCGGTTGAGTTAGGTGACGTTGTGCCTGAAGAATCGCCTATCCAGGGAGACAAGTTTCTGATCATATCTTCAAATCCCTGGTATGGAGATATACTTATCTATCTCCAGACTTTGAAGTGCCCCACTTCTGCTTCTCGTGATGAGCGTCGGCATATACGCCATCAGGCTAAGAATTATCTCATACTCAATGATATGTTGTATTGGAGAGGTGTAGAATCCATCTTACGTCGATGTCTCACACATGAGGAGGCAGTCATCGTGCTCAACGATTTCCATACTGGAGCTTGTGGTAGTCATTTTTCTAGGTTGGAAATAGCCCAAAAGATTCTACGAGCAGGTTACTTCTGACCGACACTTATCAAAGATTGTATAGAATCGGTCAAGAAGTGCCATCCATGCCAAGTCTTCTCTTGGAAGATGAGGGCACATCCCGCTCTTATGTTTCCTGTCATCATAGTTGGTCCCTTCACCAAGTGGGGGATTGATTACACTACTTACAACCCCCCGTTAGCAAGGGGGCACCACTATATCATCATATTTGTAGACTACTTCACTAAGTGGGTCGAATCTATGCCAACATTTAAAGATGATGGAGAGACTCCAACTCTCTTTTTATTCAACCAGATCATAGCAAGGTTCGGCGTCCCAAGAGATATTGTTATTGACCATGGCAGTCACTTTCAGAACCAAATGATGACTGAATTAACATCAAAGCTTGGGTTACGGCAAGAGCATTCATCACCCTACTACCCCTAAGCCAATGGGCAGGTGGAAGCTATAAGAAAAACTCTTAAGACTATCCTACAATGAACTATCTACTCATCCAAGTCAAATTGGCATTTGATGTTATACTCGGCATTATGGGCTTACCGAACATCTATCAAGACTGCAATCGGTTTCTCACCTTTTCAACTCGTTTATAGGTTGGAGGCAGTCTTGCCTATCGAATGTCAGATCTCATCTCTAAAATTGGCAGTACAATTATTGCCAGACACTTCTCCACTTGAATAATGGTTAGTACACCTTGAGTATCTCAATGAGCAGCGTCGAGACGTGGCCCTGGCCAAAGAGGCTCACAAACATAAGGTCAAGTGTCAGTATGATAGGTCCGTTCATCCTCAGATTTTCTTTGAAGGAGACCTTGGCTTGGTCTATGACCAAGTTAAGGACCCCCTGGGGGCAGAAAAATTCAAACCCATGTGGTTCGGACCCTTCATCATAAAAGAGGTATTAAAAAAGGGCGCTTATCATCTGGTTGATTTTGAAGGGAATGATTTGGTAGAGCCTAGAAATGGGCTCTACCTCAAGAAGTATTACTCATAGGCAGGTCACTGTGGGTAACTTTTTGTAACATATGTATAGTCTTTGTACTATTACTTTTTAGTTTCTTTTAAGTGTTATGGATGTGTCATTGATGTTATCTTTTGTCAATATGGTAGATCTCAAGTGATTCTGAGGTGTTCGTTGGGTATGCAGATGGTGCTAGTCGACACACTCGGAGGCTTGCCTCCGCAACTTGGGTAATCTTTACACCTCAAGGCTAGTTGTTATCTTTCAAAGGTATATGCTTAGGTGACACCACAAATAATGTCTTCGAGTATAGTGTAGTTATTGAGTTTCTTTGTGACGCCTTGTCATTGGGTATCTCTCATCTCTAGGTCTATCTCAATGCTCAGTTGGTTGTGTCGCAACTAAACAGAGTATACCGGGTTCATGATCCAACCTTACATCGACGATTCCTTAGGGTACGCCTCTTAGAATGAAACTTTGATTATATTACATATTTTCATGTTCCTAGGAGATTAAACCAAATTATAGATACTCTAGCTAATCAAATTTTAGATTGGCATCTTGCACACATATGAAAGAACATTGACATAGGAATGTAAATACATTTTTTCACACGTGATCCATACGACACAAAAGATCAAAAAACCATATATAACATCATAAAATAACCAGAGTACATAGATGGATGCAAGTGCCTAAAAAATGGGACTAATAACGAGTCACAGGGCTTATGCCCTCAAAAAATATATACAAATAGTGCTCATGGGATGTAAAAAGTCTAAATAGGTTCAGGGCCTATGGGCCCTGTTATAATAGTCCACAGCATGGGCTAAACGCCTAAATAATCGGACCCACATCCGAGGTGCCCCCACTACATGAGGCTGCATGGATGGTGGCAGGTCCTCTATCTCTGCCATCGGGACTGTGCGAGTGAGTGCAATGAAGTTCCACTCAACTCGTCTAAGGACCCTCTCAGCCTCCCTGGCTGGAAGGTTCCCTGCTACTGTTGGTCCCCCGACGACAGCTGTGGCTTCTAGCTGAGGATGATGCATGTTCTGTGCGTAATCGACAGGTCGCATAGGTCCAACATCTACATGCAACAAATGTATACCCGTCAAATACTCTAGCATACAAAAAAAAAATGATATATATAACAAAAATGACATAAAAATTACATATGAAAACAAAAAACTACAAAGGTGGAGACTTACCCATCTCCCCTCGCTCCTCACCAGGAGGCACGAGTATCTCAGGATCTCTAGAAAATTATATACCTGCATATGGGTAATCCTCGATCACAGGGATCTTCCATGACAGCCACGCAAATAAGTCATCATCGAAGGACTCATTGGTCCTTCCACCACCCTATTGCGGCAATAATACTGCCCATCTACATACTGCAGGGAAAGAGGCCTGATGTCCTCTTACCACTTCCCAAGGACTAAAGCTCAGAACTCTCTCAAAGAAGAATGAACACAAAATCTCCCTGAATCCGAAGTTCCTTTGTGTCCGATGTTGGTAATTTGTCAATTGCCTCTTCATACACTCAAGTAGTGTGGTACTCTAGTCAAAAATATGTGCATTCAAGCACTGGGTAGCATAGTTCATCTGTGTGCGAGACGCCTGATACAAGGCTGTTGAACCAGTAATCTGCCCAATCAGTAATAATATTACCTGTAGCGATAGGTTAGTGATCTTACTAATGGGAACCCGGGAGCTCACACGGTTTGTCCCAGCCTCACAGTGCTCGGCTATCAGTTCTTCTATGTTATGCGGACCCACAGGAAACATCCTGAAGTTGATTGGTTCCCCTCTCCTTGAGAGTCCAGTCAAAAAGTATATATCCTCGGTGGTGGGCACCAGTGATTGCCCCTCCAGCATGAAGGCCTATGCATCAGGGTGCCAGTAGTCAATCAAGGCATTCAGTATCCTTGGTTTCACTCGCATAAATGGACACAGGAAGAACTTAAGTAAACCACACTACATCAACACGGCCATGACATTTGGATCTCCCGTGAGCAACTCACTAATTGCTTCATGCTCCCTTTCCCTCCACTAGATATACATCCTGCCAACACAACAAAGTTCAAGAGGGTCAGTGCTTGATCTTTAGTTCTTTTTTTCTATAAAAGGGGGGTCCACGCGAGCTGTAGAGGCGACAGTCACGTGTACACATGGGCAGACTTTACTCTGCTCGAGTGTACACGTGGCCTGTCTAGAGACATCCCACGTGTACCTAGGGCCGACCTCTTAAAGGTCGACGCCCACCCAAAAAATGAAAGCAAATGTAAAATTAAAGAATTGAATAGCTAGATAGGGGAGTTTGTACTTGGTCCAAGTGGAAGTTCATTTTGTCCACTATAGCTCCCAGAATCACTGTTTTTAGCAAAGGGGGTCTTTTGGCTCTAGAGTCAATTTCCAAATCAGCAATGGTGATAATGAGCTACCAACTTCTATTTATAGACTTTTTGGCCTCTTTTGTCACTTTTTTGGCCTCCCTTATCAGTTTTTTTATACCAAAAACCATTTAGAGTGATTCAGGAGTTATATGGGAGTGATTTGACCGGGTATTGGGACACATTTTTTGAGTTTTGAGAAAATTTTGACGGTCCATAAATTTTTTTCCAAGAATCAACTTGAGCATATAGGTTAGGTTACTACCCCGACTTTTGCGTCTCGTTGTCTTTTTCCTCTGCCAAAGGATCGATCCCATTAGGTTGTGACACAGAACCATCATATCTACTTTAGAAGTGTCATAACTTGGCGGTAGAGCTTACCAGAACATGGATGCCCTAGGTAGGTCCTGGTTGCATTATGGTGTCCATGCCGTCTCTAAAGCACTATAGGCTTGAGATTCCTTATAGTCTTTCTTGAATATGAGTTTGAGCCTCATTTCCATGATTCTTCTTCGCTCTTGGTCTCACCCTCAGGACTCCCAAAAAATAACAGGTCTCCTTTTAAGCCCTTTTCAGACCCTCTAAACATGAAAAGATTGTCG
>ML825686.1:0-64908 GCA_009831015.1 Picea engelmannii | reverse complement strand
CCCTCTCTCCAATGGTCCAGATTCATGTTCCTGAAGTAAGGGAAATCCCAAAGCTTGCATCCTCTTTTAACTTTGAGCATGAAATTCAAAAAAGTAGGATCCCTATGCCCCTCTCCAAACTGATCAAACATGAAGTGTTCAAAAAAAACCTCTCCAAACTATTACAGTCTGAAACCTCATGCCATCCCACAGACTCAATCAATTTGCAAGATGAAAATCCTGCAGTCATCCTAGGTCCTATGGTAGAAGACATAAATGATTCATCCCATCCCTTCTACACATCTTTGAACATACATGACAAGGTGTTGCACAACTGTTTGATGTATTTTGAGGCTTCTCACAACCTCATGCCCAAAACTGTCATGGAAGAATTAGGACTAGAAGTCACTAGAGCCTATCATGACCTCTATTCCTTTCACTCCAGGAAAGTTCAATGTCTAGGAGTCATCAAATATCTGGTTGTGACCTTGTTTCAGCTGCCCATGAAAAGTGTGGTCATGGACATTGTAGTGGCTGATGTTCCCCCCAAGTTTGGTATGTTGTTGTCAATGTCCTGGATAAAAAGACTTGGGGGAACCCTACAAATGGACCTAACTTATGCTACTATTCGAGTGTTTGGGGGGGAACATAGGAGACTATACAGATAAGCTCAACTGGCCTACATAATCAGTGACAAAGCCAATCCTGCCAACCATCCTATCTTTGCTCTTGACACTGATTTAGGCTCCAGTTTACTACAACTCACTAACACTCACGAGCCTCTTCTAAAACTTATAAAGCAGCGCAATATTTCTCATGAAATTTCTCGTCCCATTACCTCTGTCTGGAAAATGTTCTTTGATGGAGCCTCTTCCAAGGAAGGCGCTGGAGCTGTAGTGTTTTTTGTGTCACCTGCTTAGGAAACTGTATCTCTGTCGTACAAGCTAGAGTTTGAGACAACCATCATTGTGGTAGAATATGAAGCTCTTGTTTTAGGTTTAAGAGCTGCAAAGGAAATGGGGATTCAAGAGGTAGAAGTATTCAGAGATGAAAAATTGATAGTCCAGCAGATTAGAAATGCTTATTAGGCCAAACATCCTCGACTCAGGAGTTATAGAAATTAGGTATGGGACCTAATCAACAATTTCTTCTCAGCATTTAACATTTCATTCATTCCACGAGAGAAGAACACAGTGGCTGATTCTCTGGCTACATCAGCAAGCAGTTTCAAAGTGCCCCTGCCAGCCAAACTTAGATATGATGTAGAAGTAAAATACAAGCCCTCCATACCTGACAATGTCAAACATTGGAAGGTGTTTGAGGATGATCTTGAGATCAAAAGATTCTTGGAGACTGTTGAATAATTTTCAGTGTTGCATATTGATCAAGACCCTATTTCCAAAGAAAAACTTGATGATGGTAATTTTCTTAGCAAGATTGCAGAGCGTGACATTGTGCAGTTGCCCAACAATCATATAATAAAGGGACTGGTTCCTTTGGAAAGGCTCTTTGATAGAAATGATGTGGCATTGAAGGGGAAAATCTTAGATGATGATGGTGATACAAATCAGTGTAACATTGGCACCGAGAATGAACCCAAGTTTGTCAAATTGTCAAGAAGTCTAACAAAGGAGAAGAGGGCCGAATACACTAAATTACTGAGGGAGTTTGTGGATTTTTTTGCCTGGACCTATGAGGACCTCAAAACTTATGACACTTCTATCATTGAGCATAAAATCCCATTGAAAAAGGAGGCCAAGCCATTTAGGCAGAAATTAAGAAAGATCAATCCTATGTTGTTGCCTATCATGGAGAGAGAAGTAAAGAAGCTGCTACATGCCCAGATCATCATGCCATTGATATATTCAGAGTGGGTGGCCAACTTGGTCCCAGTAAGGAAGAAGGATGGAGAAATCATACTTTGTGTAGATTTTAGAAACCTGAACAGGAGCTCAAGGAAGGACAATTACCCCCTGCCAAAGATGGAACATATATTGCAAAAGGTAACAGGAGCATCCAGGAATTCCATGATTGATGGATTCTCTGGCTACAATCAAATCTCTGTTCTGCCTGACGACAGAGAAAAGACAACATTTACCACTTCATGGGGTACATTCATGTATGCTAAAATTCCCTTTGGATTGATGAATGCAGGGGCAACTTTCCAGCGAGCCATGGACATAACTTTCATTAGGGAAAGGGATAAGTTTGTGGTCATATATCTGGATGGAATTATAGTCTTTTCCAAATCTGATAAAGAACATTGTTGTCATCTCAGGAAGGTTTTTCTGAAATGCAGGAGTTTTGGCTTTTCATTGAATCCCAAAAAATCTTTGTTTGCCATGAAGGAGGGAAGGTTACTGGGACACATAGTATCGGCAGTGGGAGTCAAGATTGATCCTAGCAGAGTTGAAGCAATCCAAGCCTTGTCAACCCCCAGATCTAGGAAATAAGTCCAGTCTTTCCTTGGAAAAATTAATTTCCTAAGGAGGTTTGTTTCTAACTTTGTTGAAATGGTAAAGCTTATAATGACTATGTTGAGAAAGGGAAATGAACTGAGATGGACTCCTGAGGCTCGAAATTCCTTTGAGTAGATAAAGAAAGAATTGACTAAATCTCCTATGCTTATCAGTCTCGATTACTCAAAGGATTTCCTTATTTTCTCCTTTGCCTCATATGACACATTGGCTGTTGTTTTACTACAAAAAAAATGATGATGGGTTGGAGCAGCCTATTTCCTATTTTAGCAGAGCATTAAGGGATGCTGAGGTCAGATACGACATCATGGAGAAGTAGGCCTATGCCTTGGTGAAAGCTCTCAAAGATTTTAGATTCTATGTGCTGTAGTAAAAAATAATTGCCTATGTCCCCTCAGTTGCTGTAAAGGACATTCTTAATCATCTTGACATAGACGGGAGGAGGAGTAAATGGATAGCCAAGATCCTTGAGTTTGACATGGAGATAAGGCCTACCAAATTGATCAAAGGTCAAGGTTTAGCCAAGTTGTTGGCTGAAGCAAATTGCAAATATTTGGGGGTAAGTTTCATTAATGAATGCTCAAAAAATCAACAGGATCATCTGTCTAAGGCAGACCCTCAAGCAGAACCCCCATTGGCGCGATGTCTTTGGTACAAGGATGTCATATATTTTATACAAGAGTTGTGGCCTCCTGATGGCCTGCAAAGGAACAAGGCAAGAGTTCTAAAGATCAAAGCAATCAAATACTACCTTGTTGATCGAGTTTTATATTGGAAAGACCCCCTAGGGGTGATTTTAAAATATATGAATCCACAAGAGGCTCAAAGGATCATTCTTGAATTTCATGACAGCCTGTGTGGAGGGAACGATTTATGGAAAACCATATCCTACAAAATCCTTCGGGATGGGTACTACTAGCCCACCTTATTTCCTGATGTCTGCAGAGAGGTCAGAGCCTATATCAAATGTCAAAGGTTCTTAGGAAAGAAACAACTCAAATATCTGCCTTTGAAACCTTTGGTTGTTTCAGGACCTTTCCAGTAGTGGGGCCTAGACTTTATTAGGGAGATCCACCCTGCTTCCAGTGGACAACATAGATGGATCCTAACCACCACAGATTTCTTTACTAAGTGGATAGAAGCTATCCCCATGAGGAGTGATTCCCATAAGGTAATCATTAGGTTCCTGGAGGACCTCATCACAAGATTCAGCGGCCCAAGCAAGATTGTTACTGATAACGCATCATCTTTAAAAGCTGAACCATTAGTCAAATTCTATGAGCATTTTGGGATCAAATTGATTCACTCCACCGCATACTATCCCCAGGGAAATGGTTTAGTAGAGTCCTCCAACAAAAGCCTGATAAGGACCATCAAAAGGATGTTAGAGGAAAACAAAAAGGCCTGGGATTCAAAGCTAAAATTGACTCTATGGGCTGATCGAGTGACCACAAAGAGATCTATAGGTATCTCTCATTTCCAATTGGTTTATGGAACAAAAGTTGTTTTTCCTTCTCCGCTAGCCATGCCTGTAGAAAAATTCCTCCAGGATTATCAAGGAGAGCCTGATAATATGGTCAGGAGGATTCATCAACTAGTAGAGGTCTAGCAGGCCAGAGAGCAGGTGATGAATAGAATTCCAGACCGCCAGTAGAAGATCAAGCAGGTTTTTGACAGGAAGGCTAAAAAGGAAGATTTCCAGATGGGAGATCTGGTACTGAAATGGGATGCTCCTAAGCAAGACAAGGGAAAGCACGAGAAATTTGAAGCCCTATGGGTCTGACCCTTCAAGATCTCTGAAGTATTTTCAAATAATACCTACAGGTTGCGAGATTTGAAGGGTCAAGAAGTTTTCAATGGCCTTGTGAATGGGCATTTCTTGAAGAGATGTTTCTCTTGAGCCACACATGGCTCTTCTGTGTTTGTAAATATTGTTTTTCTTTTATCTTTAAGTTTTAATAATGACTCCATAACCCAACAACAGGGCATTGAAGCTACAAAAGAGTTCTCGATAGCCTGCAGGGGGCGTGCCATCCCCCATGGAGCCTAATGTTAGCACATAATCATGCATGGGGTATTTTCCTAAAAATAAGTGTCCCCTTGGGCAAAAAGAGAGGTTTGGAAAACCTATTTAATCCCAAAGTTTAAAAGATGGGTGCGCCATTTTAACGAGCAAACAGATTTGGATGGTCAAGATCTGCCCACTCAGATCTGTAGCCGAAGTTTCATTCTGGATCCCCCTCGTCGTTCTACCTTTAATGAGGGGGTCCAGAATTGGGTGTGCATGTCTCAATGGTGAATATTGGGGCACCTAGATCAGTGGTGCTCAATCGATTATGGAACCCCTTTGCCATTCTACCTTTAATAAAGGGGGGGGGGTCCGGAATGGAGTGGTATCATCGTGGGCCCCCCCTCCTATCATGTCACCTTCTATGTCATCTTATCCCTTGCCATATGTTCCCCACTTTTCCATGTGACATTTCCCACTTCCTTTCAGTCCTCCTCGTCCTCTGACATCTATCCCGCTCCCGTCCACGTCGTCCCTCCATAAGTGACATGTCCTCCCTTGATCAATCATGTCCTCGTCACCTCCTCATTCGTTGTTTCCCTTCATCCTTGCCTGGTCACCACTCATCTACCACTTCCAATTGTGTGCCCCAATCTTCACACTGACCTCCACGCCTCTTTCATTAGACCGTTCAGCCAATCTAGGTGGAACCGTGAGAAGACCTCCACGTCCCAAAAATGCAGAGTTGGTCGGGCCATTCTCGATCCCAAGGAAGCAGTTATTGAAGTTGTTGGAGGTGGTTAGAAATCATCTCCACTATTAATGGAAAGTATGGCAAAGGATTAAAGGCTTGTCGATTCTTCCGCAGGGTTGTCAGGAGTCTGATTGCATCTGTCATAGGTGCATGATAGTTCAGAGTTTGCATGCGCAACCTACCAGTAGACACCCAGATGCAATGTTTTTAATGTGATGTCTCGTTTTTGTTGTTGTCATTTTATTGTGAGTATATGTAGGCAATTTTTCCATTTTTGTAAGGGTCGATGGTTGATCTAGGCTCCCGATTGTAAAGTTTGATGAAGCACTAGTTTCTCTGGTTATGTATTGGCACTTGAGACTTCTTTCCTTATGAATGTCAGCCTCTTTCCATCTCTTTGTTAACATTGTGTTAGAGCATCTTGGAATTGGAGGATCTAGTCGAGTTGCACTGTTATAGGATGATGTAGGTTGGATCACTGTAATAGTTTCATTGTTTCTAATCAGTTCTTGTATTTTCTCAATGCTGAATGATTTGGAATTGGAAGATCTAGTCGAATCACCTTTCAGTTCCTTTGAAACTCTGAACCAAGAGGATCTTGTATTCTGAGTTTTTCCTCCTCAAGCTATCGAAAGGCCTGATGCCCGAGTCAGTCTTGCTCACTCCTCCTACCAAGTCTTCCATCTGCTCATTTTTATAATCAACCCACTGATGGAAGTTAGATCAAGTCCTCTTTTGTTTTTACATACCAGGCCTAATTTCTTGAGTTAAAGTGATACCCTCCTGGGTCTCTATCCATTCGACCACCCCATTAAATTATTTGTGACATAAACTAATGGGTGTTGGGCTCTGCTTCTGCCACAATCCAGGAGTGACTTATGATGCTAACACATCCCACTTTTATTGTAGAGAAATATTTTCCTTTTCTGTAGCATTGTGTTGCTCCTCAAGGTCTTTCTGTACTTGCGCTAAATCTTGGTTGGCTTGTGTTGTTTCTCCCTGAGCTCGTCAAAGGTGAGTTTCAACTATATCAACAATGTGGTGTAATTGAGTGGGCTCATTACCTAGTTCTAGTGTTCCAACTTTCAGGGGCGCAGTGGATACTACGCGGTTGGAATGTAGTGCCTGCTACACTCCTTGAAGTTAATCTTTAATCTGACTGAACATCTCCTCTTGCTTATCTTCTTCCTTCTCTAATATCTCTTGCAAAGCATCATTCAGTGTTGCAACGATGAATTCAAAGTCATCTGAGGTGAGGGTGGTATCAAATTTGGTTATGGTTTCTTTCATTTTCTTCCTTGAAGAAGGTTTCGGAGGGGAAACCTTCCTTTTCTTTGAGGGATCCTCCTCATCTCTTAGCGGTGTAACCTCACCTCTCTTTGGTTCAACTTTTGCACCATCTATCTCTCTACCATATCCTCCTTTCTTTGCTGAGATGGAAGCGGTATTCATGGATGCGTTGTCTAAATCATGGACCTCTTTGGTCTTCTTTATCTTGCTAGGTCTGGTTGTATCTGGCACAGTTTCAGGGCTATCAACATCGAACATCTTTGCAGGGTCCGCTAGAACAAGGAGGTTCACCGACCATTCCTTGGTAATCTCCTCCAAGTCATCCTTCGTTAACTTGTAGTATGACTGCAGGTGTTGTTTATGCTCATCAGCGCGCATGGTGATATATATGAAATGGCAGTCCACGCTGAATTTCATTAAGGGCCTAAACCTATGGAGAGTGTTCAGGGTGATGTGAGGCGTGGACTGTATGGCTATCTTCAACTGGTTATAATACATGTGGAAGATTGCATTTGACTACCATTTCTTATTCGTGTCACTAGAGTACCATAGTGTAATGAACTTCATGGCCATAGGTTCAAAGGGCTCGGTGTCTGGGAAGGTCGCACCTTCTGACATCTCCCATGAGATGAAAGTGATCAGGATAAGAAGCCAGCTGAAGTGGAATTCATATCCCTGAGCCTGTGCTTCCCTGCAATCTAGTTCTAGCTGGTTCATGAGGTACTTTGCCCAATTCATTTGTAGCCCCTCCACACATTTCCTTGCAAGGTCAACTACAAATCCAGTTACTTCGGTTGGTTATTTCTTGCGAACTAGCTTACCTGCGATCAACTGACATGCAATGCGCACTGCACCTCTCTATATAGAGGCTACCTTGTAGCCTCAAGTTCCCTTCTCTACATCATTGTAAGTATCCTTTATTATCTAGGCGAGAGCATGATTTGCGGTCTTTCCAGGGTAGAAATCCCATGGGTCAGGGCCTTGCATGCTAAGCCCTGTGATCCGATTGATCAAATTTGGATCCACTATGATGCATTGGTTAAACCATAAGTATCCTCCATGATAGTAGGACAACATAATATTGACGCACACGTTCACTTCTTGATGCTTCCCAAAGTGAGGAATCTTCTTTACATTAAGAAGTGTGGACTGCGTGAGGTTCATGGTCCACTGTTGGGGAACGATCTTTGAATTCTTTCCCTTGCTTCTAGTCAAATACTTATATGGGGCCTGTTCTGTGTGCACTACACGTATCCCCTTCGGAAGGTATGCAGTGACCAATTCATATTCAAAATCTATGGGAACACTATCTCGGTTTATTGCATCGCTCATAGGTGGTATATAAGCAAGTAGAATTCTCGGAATCAACTTAGCATTCGCTAAGTCATCCTTGTGCACATTTCACCTCTCATGGGACAATCCATCTCTGTGAACAGTGGATGGATATGCTTGCATTGTTCTCATAGATGAAGCCTGGATACCTTCATACATCGACATGGCTTTCTTGGTCATCAAGTTGATCAAAAATTCCTTAGTGGCTTTCTCCATAACACTCAATTCTTTTGACATACGTACTCGGGGTAAACAACTCATGGGATCAGGGAACAAATCATGGGATCGGGGAACAACTCAGACATGGTAATGAGATAGAGAACGAGAGCACAATGATCATTGTATGAACTTGACTTAGGCTGTGGGCTCGAATTATCAATTGGAAAAAGTGTTCTCGATGCATGGCGCGATGAGATAAATAGGTAATTTGAAAATGGTTGGCTTGCAACGGGTATGAGCCTCCATTAAATTATGTTCAATCTGTTATGGCATGGTCCAACAGTCTAATGGAAAACCCTTACTGCTTTTATGCCCATTTGGAGCAGAAGTCAAATGGATATATCGTCCCCAACATCTATATTGCTTCATCATGGTGAAGTTCCATGTGTCACTATTTTGATATCTCGACGAAGCTCCAATTCTGCAATTTTTCATTCTGCGAGGTCTCCTCTATAACCTCCTGTGAATTTTCAGTTTTATCTCTCTTCTTTCTTAACTTTCTATCCTTCTTTCTAGTGATCTTCCTCTCGGTAGTGCTTTTCCCATTTTGATTCTTATCTTCTTTGGTCTTAGTTACTTCGCACTGCTGAAATTATTTCCTAGGGTTCCTGGATAATACTTCTTCTTTGTCTGTGATAGGTAATTCAATATTCTCTGGATCCTCTAGTGTTCTCTTAGCTTTGACATTCGGGTTGCTAGCATTAAATATCTACGATCTACTCTCTTGTTCTTCAATCAAGTGCGCGATCCTTCTGGTCATAAAATATTTTAACTCTTGCTTCTTCTGTTCCAAAACTTCTTCTTCTTCCTTTCGTCTGGCTTGATCTCTATCAATCCAAGATTTTCCTATTAGCATTGTAAATGGGCCATTGTCTTCAACAAATTTAATAATCTCAAAGTCTTCTTCTGTTGAAGTTCCATTGACAGTCATAGGTATCTGAGTGAGCCTTCCGCATAGGTTTACTATATTTTCTCTAAATAAACTTATTCCTCCTAGTGAAGGGATCATAGAAGGCCTTCCTATAGCTTCCCAGGTTCTCTATGTCATGATATTCACCTGTGTTTTCTCATCTAGAACATAGTCAATGTCGAAGTATCCTATTCTTGCTTCGATTCATTCCTTCTCTTTAAAGATCCTTGATAGGTTGACATGTCGGTGGTCATCCAGGGTTTCTTTCATCTATAACAATGCTTTTTCTGAGTCTTTCCAGGGTTCCTCCATAGGTTCTGGATCTGCCTTAGGGTTTTCTTGATTCAGGTTCATTCTTTCAATATTAGCAATCATTCTATGGAAATCCAATACTTCATGGTCTAGAGATTTAAAACAAAGACAATTAGGTCTTCCACTAGGGAATTCCTTAGCAAGATGTCCCGACCTTCTGCAAATGTAACAAAGGGTTAGTCCTCTCTTCCTTTTGAATGATCCCTAGATTCTCCTATACTGCGCACTACGATCATGGGAGCTAACCTGCAACAAATTCTTTCTAGGATCCTGCATCCATTTGTTAGTCCAAACATTCTTTCTTTGCATAGGTATAACATATCTTTCACTATTCTTATCAGATCTAATCATATCAAATCTTCTTTCATCTATAAATGACCTAGCTTTCAAACTAGGAAAGACTCTATTAAACAGACCTAGATCCATATTCTAGAAACAAAAATTTCCACTTATCTTACTTCTACAAAGCACAAATCTTTCATATCTTAAAACTTTTAACTATTCTTACCTTTATCAGAGCACGAACATTGTAGATATTACCTATTTTATTCAGAAATTTCTACTTTTACCTTTCTTAGAGCACAAAGTGTTCAGATCTTACTTTTTTTCTTTAGATCCGACCTCTTTTCTACAAATCAGGATTATTTCTTTCAGATATGACCTTTTCTCTTTAGCACAGAGCTTTACAGATCAAGTAGAATACTATGCACTAGGGCACAAATCTATGCACAAAGATTCTAGGTCAACTCTTTACACAAAGCCTCTTCTTTCTCAGTTCGTAGCAATCACAGCTTCAGGTCCTGGAAACAGAACCATTTGTTGGCATAGGGGAAGACCCAAGGTTCAATGCTACAACAATGCACCAACAAATCCCTAACTACTAGCCCTTTTAGCAACACCTGTGAAGCATATGAAGTCTCACCCAAGGTAGAAGCAGGGGTGGTTGTAGGAATCAAGTGTCTACAACCTTAGCTGGGACACATATATGTGATTATACAACTTACTAGATCACTTAGCACCGTTAGTTCCTAAATATATAGTCAATAACCACTTTTCTTATAAGATAGAACTTCACAACATTCACACTAATCTACAATATTCAAGCACTTAGCATATACAAATGGATCAGAATGAGCATATCAAGCACTAAGCATGAATATCTAGATCATATCTAACATTCTCACATATAATAGGCACCAAGAATGAATAGATCTATCTAAACATATCAAAGCACTTAGCATATAACATATGAACACATCAAGACAAATCACAAAGCACATAACACAGTGTTTACGTGGTTCACCCAAATCCTGGGGCTACTTCCACCAACTCTTCTTCTTTATTGTCTTTAGTCAATTGGTTACAAGCACCAAACCTCAAAAACCCTTACTCCGCAAGGGAAAAAATATATGCACAACTTGGTATATCCTTATTCCTTGCATTACAACACTAAGCCTTCTACAGTCTCTCACAGGGACTTGCACTCGGTTCTACAAGTCTTACACAGAATGCACAAAGCCTTGATCACACAGATCCAACTCTTGGCACTTAGCCTACATCACATAGATATATCACCCACTACTTCTCTATATGGCCTAGACATCTATATATATGTACAAAATAGTCCTAAACATGGGTAAACCCATGGGTCAACATCCACTTCATGTTACATATTCCCAAAAACCCAAAAAGGGGCCCAAAAGGGGGCCGAGATCCAGTGATCTCTGCTTTACATTGTGCTCCTCTTTCGATAGGCTGTCGAAGTCCCAAAATAGGTCAACATGACCAAAAAATTCCCAAATCTTTGTGAAGGGCCAACAAGGAGGCTCCAACCCCCTATTTACATGCTTCAACCTGAAGGAAGCTACAACTCCCTGAATTCTCTGCCTCTGAATTAAAGGAGGCTACAACCCCCTGATTCTTCTTTATTATTACAATCATTTAGCACATTAGTTGTATAAATAAGATCACTGAAAGAGAGGAAATCACAGAAACAATAGAGACACACAGATTGTCCTGGGAAACCCTCATGGGGAAGAAAACCCAGCCAAAAATTCCTTAATATAGATAGACCAAAAAATGAATAGAAGATCCTCCTCTACTCCTTCAGTAGGAAAGAGTACCACGCCAACTAACCAAGAGATACCAAGAGATAGATCAAAACCCTCCTTGACGTCAACCCCAATTACAACAACTACTCCTCCAAGACTTGCACACTTTTTCCTCTTGTTGCGGAGCACATGAGTGAGTGTGCAAATGAGGTTTTATCCTCCTTTATAAATTTTAGTGCAATCTCCCTTAATTAGGCCTGGTCCGACCTATCACTTTATCTTTTTAATTTACATTTAATTGTCAAGACATTAAAGGATCGACTTTTACAAAGGCACAATAGGGCATAATTAATAAATATAATATAAAAATATTATTCAACACTCCTTCTTATGTAGAATATTCTTCTAAGTTACAATATTTCAACACTCCCCCTTAACAAGACAGGTATTCTACTGACAACATCAATAACAATTGACTGGAGTCAATACAACATCAAGAGGAGGAGACATCATCATAAACATATGGAACACGGTCTGTCATATTTATAAATCATCAAAAAAAATTCTCATCATCAACATCAGTAGAAACTGAGCATCATCATCATCTGCAGCACAGAGCTAGAGTAACATCATCATCAAAAAAAACATGAAGCTAGAAGATCAACATCAACAACATGAAGCTGGAATAACATCATCATCATCAACAACATGAAGCTGGAACATCAACATCATCAATACCATGAAGTTGGAACATCAACATCATAAACAACATGAAGTTGTAACACCAACACATAAACAACATGAAGTTGGAACATCAACATCATCAACAACATGAAGCTGGAATTACATCATCATCATCATCAACATGAAGCTAAAAGATCAACATCATCAACAATATGAATTTGGAACATCAACATCAACAACATGAAGCTGAAAAAACAACATCAATGGAAACAAAATGAGACATGAGCATCATCAACAACAACAACAACAATAATAATGGGAACTCCGACAGACCATCCATCCAGACCTTAGAGGATCTATCCATGGATAATAAAATCCCCTAGGATATAAATCATAACTGAGCTTCCACACTACTGACCACAACAAGTATATACATACATAGGCAATATGACATACCATCCATCCAGAAATTATGGGATCTGTCCACGGTTGATGAATCCCCTAGGATATAAATCCTAACTTATTTGTCTAGCTGGTGGTCAAAATACCATAGTATCATGAGCATCACTACCCCTTTCGAGGGAAATCCTTTTGGACTACACCAATCTTGTCTCGGAAGTACTCAAACTTCACACGAGACAAAGACTTAGTCAACATATCTGCTACCTTCTCTTTCGTGCCAACATATAGGAGCTTCACATCTCCCTTTTTCACCATATCACGAATGTAGTGGTACCTGATATCAATGTGCTTCATCTTATCATGGAACACTGGGTTCTCTGTCATCTTTATGCAACTCTGGTTATCAAAAAATACTATCGTAGCATCCATATCTAGGTCAAAATAGACCTGTCAACAACTTCTGAATCCATATGGATTCACAACTGATGGAGCATGTTGTAATGTACTCCACTTCTTCCATATCGATAGCAATACTAGATTGCTTCCTGTTTTTCCACGAAGTCATGGTTAACCCCAAACTTAAACAACATCCCGAAGTGTTTTTTCTCTCTGAAGCACTTCCAACCCAATACGAATTAGTATAGCTATACAATCTGAAGTCACAATATCCAATATAACAGAGGCCATAGTCCAATGTACCCTTAAGGTATATAATCACATGATTTGCAACTACAAGGTGAACATGTCTGAGATCCACCAGATACTGACTCAAGGTGTTCAGAACAAAGAATATATATGACCTGGTATTTTTTAGATACATTAATGAACCGATCACCTATCTATATAGAGTAACATCAACTATTTCTAACAAAGTATCATCCAACAACTTCAGATTTGTCTCCATAGGAGTGGAAATGGATTTACAGTTCATCATGTCGAATCTCTTTAGAATTTCCACAACATACTTTATGTGATTAAGGAAAATATATTCTGGGTTCTTCCATAGTTCAATACATACTTTCCTTGATTAAGGAAAATATATTTTGGGCTCTACCATGCTTCAAGACCTAATAAATAGTGCATCGGGCCTAGGTCCTTCATTTTGAATTCAGCGGCAAGCTTATTCTTACAATCTATGATGATATTTTCTTCATATGTTAAGAATAATTCATCCACATATAGAAACAATATAATTCTTCCATCATTCTCAATCTTTAGGTAAAGGTTGGGATCAACTTTATTCTTGGTAAATCACAAGATCATCAGAAAACTATCAATCCTTCCATACCAAGCTCATGGAGCTTGCTTCAAATTGCAAACATGAGTCTTCATGTCCTATACCTTGAAACCAAATTTTTTCATCTCATTGTACCAACCTAGTACACTTTCTTAGATGCAATTCAATATTCATAATCATGTGTTGGTTCTATGTGCTTTTTTCAAAGAACTATTTGTCTCACTTCCTGAGAGTATGTCATCTACTTTTTCTGCAACTATTCCTTCTAGAAGCAGGACTCTGTACTTGCAGCTGTTATTTATGAAGTTGAGAATGACTTCTCTATTCTCATTGTAGTTGTTGAACTCTGAGAGTAGCTCCTCTATTCTATCATGGAAATAACTTCATCTAAAACTGAGAGTGGATGATATTGAAGGTAGTTTTTCTTCTTTCATGGAGGCAACTCAAACTCAAATATAGGGATTTCTCCCTCTGAATATGATACTATATCCGAATCATGGTTTTTTTGGCTATCTTCACGAACACTAGAACTATTTCTTCAATTACTGGAGAATGTGTCTCGACGTAGTCTTCTCCCTCTTGCTGGGAGAATCCTCTGGACACAAATCAATCTTTTTACATATTTATACTATTATCTGCAACATGCTTGATCCGATAGATCAATCTTGGAACTCACCACTGACTTCCCTTCTGGTATCAAGGAAAAATACATATCCCATTCCTTCTGACTAGCTTTCTCCTCTATCACTGAAACAAGGGAATATTCCTAGGAGATTTCATATCTCCTAGAAGTCTCTGAAGATACAATATGGTCTTCTCATCTTATGGCATCTGTCTATCAGTCCTAGAAGACATCTCTTTCTTCCATATAAATATGAGGTGGAATACTTTCTGAATGAAAGTCTCTAAGCCAATGAATCTCACTAAGATCATGCTTATTCTAAGTCTACATGCTCCCTCTGAAGCTTGACTCCCTCTGAGTCTATATAATCTTTGGAGTGAGTTTCTCCATCTGATATGTCTCATCAATGCTATATGTATTTGCATCCTATAAAGTGTCATGGGCCCATGCTAGTCTATTTTTGGTTACTGAATTGATTATGGGTAGGCCCTTATGGTTCTACTAAATCTTTTGGATTATTTGAAGAGTGATTAACTACACAAAAGGGATTTGTTCGATCATATTTGGAACCTTCTTCTCCCTCTGATCTATCTTCATATGAGATGTTCCGTATCAAAATTACCTTCTTCTTCTTCTTCGGTACATGGATGCATACAATCATGTATATATATTGGATAGTCTACTTCATGTTTCATGTATTATGTTGCCTCCTGCAACCATCACTATAGCTCCGTTCAAGGTTGTCACTTCTGACCTACCTGGAACAAGAACAACAAGGGAGAAATAGTACACAAGAATAATACTCTTTATAATAATAATAAACAAAATAGCGAGAACAATTGTCACAATAGCTTTTTCAGAGCTATAACTTGTGACCGTCTTGAAGCAAGGGTCAAAAGTAAGAAATACAATAATAAGAAATGAGAGAAACACTCTTCTAGTGTTGTGATCAATCATTCCTCCATGGTAACCTAGAAACAAAACAAGAAGTTTCTCTAGAGGATATGTTAGTTACATCTGGTAAATGATTACAATAAGCATTTATCTCAATAATGCTCACATGCTACCAAGTATAAAACTTTTCAAAGATTTCTATCACAACTATATTGTTTACCTGTAATGAGGCAATGCAAATTTGAATCTTATCAACTTAATCAATCAAACCTGGAGTCTTGTCCTCAAGAATGAGTGTTATTGTTTTTCTTCTGAGTCTCCTTCTCTCAAGATGACAAGTATTTTATTCAACCTGTCCTTTGTACTAAGAAAATATTCTATCTTGATAGAACTATGAGTTAGGGAATAAACTCTATAATCTCAACATTAATCCATCTAAGAATTTTGACTTTAATTTTGACCAATGGTTAGTATGATAGTCATAACTTCAACATATCAAAATACAACCTAGATGTTCATAACATAATAATAAATAGAGGAATATTAAATTGATCGAACCTGAGGTGAATTGTTCCTCTAAATGTGTTGGATCTGAGATCCCTATGGATCTGTGATTGTTGTTTATACAAAAGATTATTTATCTGGAAAATACCCTTTAAAAATATTGATACAGTTTAAATATATGTAAGTACATACCTCTAACAGTATCGACAGGTAGTGGCACTATCTGACAACAACAACAATAAATAACAAAAATTTCAAACTTCAAAGGTGCTACAACGTGTAATTTAAAGGTAACTGGAGATTTTCTAGGGTAAGGCACACTAGGAAAATAAAAATTAGTCCCAACACTTCACAAATTTGTTTACTACAACTGGTCTTGGCACTGCAACTGGTGTTGCAACTGTAATGAAGGAAATCGAATGAAGGAACTGACACTGCAACTACAACTAATACTGCAACTACAAATGATACTTCAACTACAAATGCAACTGGTTGTGCAATTGCAACTGGTATTGCAACTGCAACTATAACTGCAAATTAGGGTTTTATGAGGAAATCCTAATTTCTCAAATTTTTGAATTATGATCCATGGACTAGATGCGCCTTCCTAGAGTGAGTTCCTAGGTGTGGTTACTTTCTCCAACGTCATCCTCAAACAAGAAAAGAATCACACTTAGTGTTTATGCAAAAACCCTAGTTTTGCAGCAGCTGCAATACTGAAACCGAATCTTAGAAAGGGTGTGTTGAAGCTAGCCACTTCTTATAAAATGTTATTTGGTCTCTTTCAGGCTTGCTCTGAAACCATGTTCATGTTTTACTTATGCAACTAGAAATTACACTTCTTCTTTATTATTACAATAATTTATCACATTAGTTGTATAAATAAGATCATTGAAAGAGAGGAAATCACAGAAACAATAGAGACACACATATTATCCTAGGAAACCCTCACGAGGAAGAAAAACCAACAAAAAATTACTGAATATAGATAGACCAAAAACCAAACAGGAGATCCTCCTCTACTCCTTCACTAGGAAATAGTAGTGCACCACTTAACCAAGAGATACCAAGAGATAGACCAAAACCCTCCTTGATGTCACCCCCAATTGAAACAACTACTCCAAGACTTGCACACTTTTTCCTCTTGTTGCAGAGCACATCAATGAGTGTGCAAATCATGTTATAGCCTCCTTTATAAATAGTAGTTTTTCCTCCCTTAATTAGGTATGGGCTGACCTATCACTTTACCATTTTAATTTACATTTAATTGTCAAGGCACAAAATTGATGACTTTTACAAAGGCACAATAGGGCCTAAATAATCAATATAATAAAATAATTTTATTCAACACTCCTTCTTAGGTAGAATATTCTTCGAAGTTTAAATATTTCAGCAACCTATAACTTGCACCATGAACCTGTGCTATACCAAAACTTGAACCATATCATCCATCAACTGTGCATCAATCATGAACAATAAGATATACCAACTATAACATCAATGATAAGTAGCCAATCATGTACCATATGTAAAGCATGAATACAACCTGTACCATATACCATAGCATCAATCATGTATAAACATTTACCATATAATCAATGATGAATGAATGCATGTCCCATATGCATGTGCCACCATACATCAAGTGTATACCTCAACCATGAACAATCATCTCAAAGATATGAAACATAACAACCATTCCATATGTTGAACCAAATATACCAAAATACCTTAATCAATCATGTAGCCAAGATGTACCTCTATCATGTGTCAAACCCTCATTAATATGCCAAGTATACCTCAAGAATACACCACATGATAATCAAGAATAACCTTCACAACAAGTACAAAAACATACCAATACCTCTATAGTTAATGTGAAACACTGAAATGTTGACTTGTAGGTTATCTTTTGTCTTCAGGGACCTAGTACTAGGATTTCCCCCAAACTTGTCTTGTCCTTGCGGGACTAAGACATTCTGTCTCATGGGGTCTCACGTGATAGGTATAATGAAACCCATAGGGATTCCTCGCACGAAACTAGTAGTCTGACCCACAGGGATCAACCAAAATAGGGTTTTCTCAAATATTCCCTCTCACCACTGCAATATCAAAACTCTTGCACTCCTTAGTCTTCGCTACCTCAAATTTTACCATCACAAACTTGTACAATAGATCACTAGTTCACAATATGATATTCAATAACATGTGTGTGCGAATGTACTTGTGAATGACTCCTTGACGTGTATTTATAATTTTTCTAGGTAACATCTCTCCTTAAACTTAGGTGTTCTAGAGTTTTCTTGTTACAACCACTTTACCCTTTCATTAAAGACATGTAACCAACTAGGGGATTCTTGATCATTATTTGGGGCTTCCAACTTCACAAGGACATAACTCCTCAACTGTGAAGAAATACTTGGCATTCCACATATTATCGTAAATGAAATGATGATGAATATACATTTATTAGTTTCTTGCCTACATCTACATTGTCCTTCATGTCCATATTCCTCAATCAAATTCGAGTACCAAAATGACACCTCCAAGGATTATTCAAGGGTTGAAATCAATGATAACCAATCTTTCAACAATCTCCCCCTTTGGAATTGTTGACAACACTTAGTCATGGAAATATGCATGCTCATGCACATGCTTCCCCTATGAGCATCGCTCCACCTATATACATTCCTCTATCATCTCCAATTCTTCTCTCTCTCCATCTACATTCGTTTCTCTATCTGTCCCCATTTGACATCAATGGAAAAGGGTAATCCTCCTATGGGATTCTCCCTCTACCTGCAAGCCTCTCCTTTCTCTTCATGGTGCTTCCTCATGTAAATCTCTGATGTATATAAAAATCATTGAAATTTTTCTTCACTTGGACTCTTTATGTCTTCTTCTTTTCTCCCCCTTTCTTACTACGCTTGAATTTGTGTAAATCATTATGGGGAAGAAACTACTCCACGTTTTTGTCGCAGGTACTCAAAATTTTCCCTTGCAAGTGGTTTGGTGAAGATATTTTCAATCTGCTCTTTTGTCTCGACGTACTCTAGCTTTATGTTCTTCTCTATATCTTGTTCCTGTAGAAAGTAATACTTAATTGAAATGTGTTTCATCTTGGAATTCATCACTGGATTCTTAGAGATATTGATAGCACTAGTGTTATCACATAGTATTGAAATGGGCTCATCATACTTCACTTGTATATCCTGCAAGATTTGTTTCATCTAGAGCACTTGAGTGCAACATGCTTCTGCAGCAATATACTCTGCTTCTATTGTGGATAAAGATACTAATAATTGTTTCTTTCTCAACCATGATACCAGAAAATCACCTAAGTACAAAGATGCTCCACTTGTGCTTCTTCTATCGTCAATACAACCTGCCCAATTTGCATCTATGTAAGCTACCAAATATAAATAATTCCCTTTTGGATACCATAATCCAAACTCTTATGTCTCTTTGAGATATTTGAATATCCATAACATGTGTTTCCTTTGGTTCTTCTTGAAACTTTGCAACCTGTCCAATTTCCTACATCACATTTGGTCTAGACGATGTCACATAGATTAAGTTGTCAGTCATCAATCTATAGAATCTCTTATCTACATCCTTAGAATCACCATCCTTCTTAACTTGCAATTGGTCTGCATATGAGTACTCACTATTTTACAATCTTCCATTCCAAACTTCTTTAGCATTTCTTTGATATACTTGGTCTAAGAGATGAAAATACCTTTATCACACTGACATATCTATAACCCCAAAAATAATTTCACCTGACCAAGTAAGGACATTTATAACTCATTATGCATGTCTTTGGAAAAATTATGACTCATCATATCATCATCAATTCCAAATATGATATCATCTACATAAACTTCAATTATCAGTATATTGTCAAGATCCACCTTTATGTAGAGATTGTTGTCTACATTTCCCATCTTGAATCCTTATTGTTGTAGATACTTGCCCAATCTTGAATACCATGCTCTAGGGGATTGCTTGAGTCCATATAATGATTTCTTCAACCTATAGACACAACATTCAGTTTTTGTCAATAGAAATCCTTATAGTTGTTTGATGTATACTTCTTCTTCTAAATCTCCATTTAGAAAGGTTGACTTTACATCCATCGGATACACCTTGATATATTTAAACATGCATAAGATAGAATTAACTTGAGTGTTTCCATTATGACAACTGGGTCAAAGGTCTCTTCAAAATATATACCTTCAACTTGGGTGTATCCTTTACATACCAATATTGCTTTGTTCTCGGTAACCTATCCATCCTCATTTAATTTGTTTCTAAAGACCCACTTTGTACCAATCACATTCTTGTTCTTCAGACTTGGAACGACGAGTTACCATGTGTCATTCTTCTCTATATCTAATCAGATTATTCATCCATATAATTGATCCAATGGTCATATTTTTTCTTGCTTCTTCAAAACTGATCGGCTCAATTGTGGATAGTAGTGCTATGTGTTGTTGTTCTGGTGAATGTATTCTTCTTCACGTTTCAACTCCTACATATATATTCCCAATAATTTGTTCTGGTGGATGATTCTCCTACACTTTTCGACTAGGTGTCTTTGGAGGTACCTGAAGATCTTTCTCCCCATCCTCCTCTTGCTTTGCTTCTGTCTATTATTGTTCTTCTTTCTCTTTTGCTTCTTCTTCCTTCAAATATTCTTCATGATCGTATTCGATTGAATATTTTCTTCCTTATTTTATCTTCCATCCATTTTTCTCAGCAATCATCGCATTGATTATTTCCACTATTTTGTTGAGTCTCATCATCAGTTTGACTAGTTCAGTTGAGTTTAGATGTTGCATTGGGATCATCACCATGCAACATTGGGATCATCATCAAGCTAATTTGACCTTGCCTTGGTATCATCACCATAGTGGCACATTAGCCTTGATTCCATGAGTTAACTCCTCACTACTCTATGTTCAGTTAGTTAATTGAAGACCAGTTGACTAGTTAACTCAACTAGGTGGCAGTTCACTCCCGTAACAGCCTAAGAGACTAGAATAGGTGGAAGTTCACTCCCGTAACTGCTGGTGTGTGTCAAGATCACTCTATACCATCACTATGGTGCATTGGTTCACCTCAATTCAAAATCAATATTGAGATATACAGAGTATATCATGTGTAAATTATTCATTATTCATAACGATTAATGAGAATTCTTCTATTCTTTCTATCCTTCTTCTTCTTTCTCCAATTCTCTCTGCAAATGTGTGTATTATTTTTTTATCTAGATCTATTTTGTGTAGTTTAAACACATTTATGATCCTTCTTTACTTATTTCATATTTTTCCAAGTCAAACACAAGTATGTTTCCTTAATCACACATTTGAATTACACTTAGTAGATTATGCTTCATGTATTCAACTAGTAGAACATTTTTTTCCTTAACATCCTTGCTTCCAACCTTGACTGTGCCTCTTCCTATAATTCTGGCTACGTTGTCATTTCCAAACGAAAATTGATCCATCTCTTTCCTTTTTTAGAGTTATAAACATGTCCTTATCACCTGTCATATGCTTTGAGTAGCCACTGTTAACATACCATCCATGTTTCTTGTGTTGAGGTTGTAGAGAAAGAATGCATTATTTAGTGTTAAATTGATCATGCTTCCTTGTCTGCATCCTTTGTGGTTCCTACTTATGGATGTTAATATTTTGTCTTGATTCTCTTGGAGGAACAACCAATGCATTCGTAGCAATCTACTACATCACTCAAAGATTCAATTTTTTTGTAGTTTATTCTCTATGCTTCATGAGGCACTCTTGGATAACCATTTCTTGTGTAGCCTTGATAGTTGCTTCTCTTCTTGGCATTGGCTCTACAATTCATAACTTTGTGCCCAAAATTGTTAAATGAATAACATAAACCAAGAAAAATAGTTTGATACATGGAGGTGGAAGATATTTTGAATGGTGTTTCTCTTTTGAATCCTTCTTCTTCTCAAGGTCTTTCTATTGATGGTTGTTGTTGATTCTAAATTCTAAATATTCTAGTTGGTGCAGTGTCTCTGTAATCTTCTTTCCTTCTTCCTTCTTAGGAGATCCTATGATTTTTTTTTCATAGCTTCTTTTTTTTGTTTTTTGTTCTATTGTCTTGGAGCTTGAGCCTTTCTCTGTCTAGTTGTATCCTAGACCAGATCTATCATAGTATGGAATTTGACTACTAATGATCTCATCCAATATTTTGGTGTTGTTCTAATGCATATTCTTCTTCTGAATATATTTTCTTAGAGTGACTATTTATGCTTCCAAGCCTTCAATTGTAATACCCCTAGGTTGAACCCCAACTGTATATGTAAATGAAAATGTACTTAAGTTGGTGAGTTGTTTGATATTATTTTTGCATGCACCTTCCATGGTATAGTGCGCACATGTATTGCGCACTAAAATGATGAATTGTGGACATTCCAGGATATTGCATGCATCAATATTAAGTGCGCGTGATTTTGAGGCCAGGGATCCTTTATGTATATGTTGTGTTTTATAGGCTGGTGAGCTAGTTATTATAAGCTAGGAGGCTTATGTGTGGAATTAGGCCAGAGAGCCTAGATGCTAAAGGTGAGTTAGCCTATTTTTGTATATGTATTATGATTAATATAATACATTGTTGCGTGTAGACTGACCACAATAAAAGAGTATGGGGGACTAAACTCCACTAGTTATGGAAAGAGGGGTGCTAAAATTTAAGGATAAGGGGCTAATCTAGGGAGCTTAAGACAAAAAGGAATATTATATTAATATTCCTTAAAGTATAAAGTCTGGATAATTATTTTATCCTAAATTCTAAGGATGGGGACAAGTGGACCAAAGTAGCTCTCAACAGGACAAGTGTCAAGTTGGGAACATGCATACATATAGCTTGGAATTAGTTCATTTTCCCATCCATCCATGCATTCATTCGATGATCATTCACTCACTCATTTAACTATCCTCTATACCTTTCTATTATTATCATTGTACATGTAACGTACCCGAACCAGTACCATACATGTACCTGTACTGTACCTGTACCTAGTTAGATTGGGAGTTGGACTGAAGAAGTGGGTTGTCAGGCCCATGGGATATTGAAGAGGTAGGTTGTTAGGACCATGGGAAATTTCTATATAGGTGAGATAATTGTTGGGAATTGATTTCTCGAAGCTACCAAACTGTAGATGCAGGGCTCTGAGACTTCTTGTCTGACCTGTTGTTGAAGCCCTAGAAGGGAAGTGGGGCAGTCAAAGAACTATTGAGAATAGAAGGGGCACACTTCCTGGGGTGGGACAAGAATGTGGGGAATGAGGGACTGTAGGATGTTAGTTTGAGTTGGCACCTGTGAGGGAGTCTTTCTTGTTGTATGAGATACATCAACCTCGTTAGGAACCCCTTTACTAGGTGGATTTTAGTCCCAGCTCAGGGGTGACCCACTGCTAAGAGTGATGAGTAGCATGGTCTAAGGATGGGAGGTTCGTGGAAGATATTCACACATGCTGCATTATTATGTATGTGTTTATTTTTATGAGTTTTCCTCTGTGTGGTTTATACCTGTTGTTATATTTATGAGTAATGCATGTCTATGATACATGTATATGTTTACTATTATTTCTGTATGAATCTGTGTATTTACAAAATGTATTTGTTTGTTTTAAGTTATATATATAAAGTTCCACGAGACTTTTTGTGTGTATATGTTTAATTTGCATACAATTCAAAAATTTTATGTGGCATAGCCCAGTTAGATGTTGGGGATGTTACAATATGGTATCAGAGATCCAATTTTAAACATTGAGCCTGGATGGGCCGATTAAGTTGAATTGAAGTGAAATTTCATAGAGGATTGATTTCGAAGTGGCCAAATTTCAAGTTACAGAGCATCCATGGTAAAAATTAGAAGCAATTGCATGGAATTGGGAAAAAGCCCTAATTTTTATTGTTAAATTCATGGGGAAATTGAGAAATATGGCCAAGTAGTGAGATATTCTTAATTTAATATCATTTCTAGAAAATTTAGACCTGGAATTGGTCGAATTTGAAGTTACATGGAAGCCATGACAGATGGAGCAGGATTAGTTGATTAAAATTCTCAATTCGTGAATTGAGTTTGGGAAAAATCTATTCCAGGAATGTCAACCAACAATGATTTTTTCTTGCAAAGGTCGAATTGATGTTATCGGGGTGAAATTGAAAAAAATTCATAGTTGCAGAATGTCTATGGTGAAAATTGGGAAATGTTTTGGCAAAAGCCCCAATTTCTGCAGCGGAATTCATGAGGAATTGATGCGCATAAAAATGAATGTGTGCAGGTGTGTGCACTAAAAAAATGCATGATACACAGTGAAAATATTATTATGTGTGGAAAATAAGGGTGTAAAAGAGACCCGAGAGAGATTTATAATGGTGTAAACTATTCATCAAACAAATATTTTATAAGTTACAGGACAAACAGTGGAGGGTAAATTTTAAGACCCAACTAACTTTGAAGGGCCATAACTTTCTTCTCTGAAATCAGATTGAGGCATAGGAGGAGTCTATGGAAAGATATTGAACCATAGAATAAATTAATATATTTTAATTAAAATTCTGGGAATGTTAAAAAAAATTGAGATGGAAAAGAAGGTACCTGTAGCATTCCAGACCAAAAACATGAATTGGCCTAGAACTTCAACAGGCTGTAACTGGCAGCCCAGAACCTAGAAAGAGGTGAAACTTGGATAGACTATCCAAAATATATATATGAAAAATCCCATTTGAGATACTACCAAAAATATAATGGATTAGGTAAAAAAATGCATAATTACAACACAGATTTGCACCAAATAGAAGGGTGAACAGAAAAATTATTGGGCAATTTTCAAATAACCATAACTTTCTGCTCAAGACTTAGAATTGAGCATGGAAGCAAGAGTTGGAAAGGTATTGGACAATATAATATAATTATTCGCCTAGAAAATTTATTTGGGCATTCAATTATTAGGAAATCCAAATAAAGAATTATGATGCATTAATGAACCAAAATTGTTCATATTTTCATGAAATTGTTGAAACAGTTAGCCTAACAATGTTCTGTTGGCTGCAGATTTTGCAGAGTTAACAAAAACTATATTAGATGAGGACTAGAACATAGTGCAAAGGATTGGGATATGAACAAGGGGCTTACATCCAGGAATATGAGATCAGAGGGATAGATTTCCATATGAGAAATGAAGGAACAAACTCCAATGGACATGGAGAAGGAAGGGATGAAAACATGAATATGGTAGAGACCATTAAAAATTTGCAAAAGGATGTACAAAGCCATAAATATTATAATGAAAGGATTATGAGAACCAAGGAAAAGTAGGAGGACTTCAACATGAAGTTAAAGTAGAGCTTTAATAGAATAGAAAAGAAATTGGATAAGGAGAGTGGCTCAAGCAAATCAGGAAGTCATGGGTCTCTTAATGAGAAAAGAAGAACAAGACGTGTTAGCAGACATCACCATCACTGTTATAACCCTAAATTGCACCACACATGCTTACCTAGCATCAGGCCAACTCATATCCGTTATTTGCCAAAACACTATTGAACAACTCTTTGAAAATCCTCTTGAATAAAGGCCCACGCGCCCTAATCCATTACTGCACGCATGTACATGCTGGCTGACCCAAAACAACCCGCGTGGACCAACAAAAGCATGGAAAAAGGAAATTTGTCGACGGAACAAAAAGCTATGGGTGATTTAACTGAAACTCCCGGCCATGCATGGTCGAGGGTTCATCCAAATACCTAGCTCTTTCTAGCCTATAAAAGAAGGGGTAGGGATACCATTTGGAGGAGGAAAAATATAGCAAAGAAACTCTGCCCATTTACGTATTCCCATTGTCCCAACCCTTTATCCTTTCCTAATGCCAAAGGAGATTTAAAGAAAAGCAGTTGAAGGACAGAAGAAGAGGATCCCAGGATCAGGTTCAAGGAGTGGTGGTCGGTCTCAACTTTTGTAAGTTGACTCATTTTAAGTAATAAAGAAAATGCTTTTCCATCCCAATTCATGAACTTTTTATGGTTTGATTAGTTTATGTTTGATTTATAACCCGTTAGTATATAAGTAGTATGCATGCATAGTTGTTGCTCGTCTTGAATGCAGGTCATCTTTGGAAGGAGTATTGCGAACAAGTAATCAAGAACAATGGAGGATCGACATCAAACACCGGTAATGAGGTAGGTTGATATTTTCATGCATTTACTAAGAAAAGGGGATTTAAATCTAGGGATGAAGGTAGAAAGTAATTTCTATTCGGTCATATCTACATGCAAATTCTGAACTCTATTTGCTAGTCCGTAGGGTGTTTTTCCCCAACAATAGAATAAGGTCACTCGACAATCTTTTCAATTTTAGGGAGTCTGAAAAGAGCTTAACTATGGACTCCGTGGTGGTTTCTTTTTCGTAAGTTTAGTCCCTCAGGCCCGAAAAATGGATAAAATTATACCTGAGAGTACTCTTCTAAAGAATGAAAGTTCCATAGAGTATACCTTTGTTCGTACAATTGACCGTCCGTACTAAAAAAGGAGTAAACTACCGCCGGATAGACTTGACTTCAAATTTCAGTTTAACAAGCGTGGAAGGCCACAAGATCGCTCGACAATCTTTTCATGTTTAGAGGGTCTGAAAAGGGCTTAAAAGGAGACCTGTTATTTTTTGGGAGTCCTGAGGGTGAGACCAAGAGCGAAGAAGAATCATGGAAATGAGGCTCAAACTCATATTCAAGAAAGACTATAAGGACTCCCAAGCCTATAGTGCTTTAGAGACGGCATGGACACCATAATGCAACTAGGACCTACCTAGGGCATCCATGTTCTGGTAAGCTCTACCGCCAAGTTATGACACTTCTAAAGTAGATATGATGGTTCTGTGTCACAACCTGATGGGATCGATCCTTTGGCAGAGGAAAAAGACAACGAGACGCAAAAGTCGAGGTAGTAACCTAACCTATATGATCAAGTTGATTCTTGGAAAAAAAATTATGGACCGTCAAAATTTTCTCAAAACTCAAAAAACGTGTCCCAATACCCGGTCAAATCACTCCCATATAACTCTTGAATCACTCTAAATGGTTTTTGGTATAAAAAAACTGATAAGGGAGGCCAAAAAAGTGACAAAAGAGGCCAAAAAGTCTATAAATAGAAGCTGGTAGCTCATTATCACCATTGCTGATTTGGAAATTGACTCTGGAGCCAAAAGACCCCCTTTGCTAAAAACGGTGATTCTGGGAGCTATAGTGGACAAAATGAACTTCCACGTGGACCAAGTACAAACTCCCCTATCTAGCTATTCAATTCTTTAATTTTACATTTGCTTTCATTTTTTGGGTGGGCATCGACCTTTAAGAGGTCAGCCCTAGGTACACGCGGGTTGTCTCTAGACAGGCCACGTGTACACTCGAGCAGAGTAAAGTCTGCCCATGTGTACATGTGACTGTCGCCTCTACAGCTCGCGTGGACCCCCCTTTTATAGCAAAAAATAACTAAAGATCAAGCACTGACCCTCTTGAACTTTGTTGTGTTGGCAGGATGTATGTCCAGTGGAGGGAAAGGGAGCATGAAGCAATTAGTGAGTTGCTCACGGGAGATCTAAATGTCATGGTCGTGTTGATGTAGTGTGGTTTACTTAAGTTCTTCCTGTGTCCATTTATGCGAGTGCAACCAAGGATACTGAATGCCTTGATTGACTATTGGCACCCTGATGCATAGGCCTTCATGCTAGAGGGGCAATCATTGGTGACCACCACCGAGGATATCTACTTTTTGACTGGACTCTCAAGGAGAGGGGAACCAATCAACTTCAGGATGTTTCCTGTGGGGCCGCATAACATAGCAGAACTGATAGCCGAGCACTGTGAGGCTGGGACAAACCGTGTGAGCTCCCGGGTTCCCATTAGTAAGATCACTAACCTATCGCTACAGGTGATATTATTACTGATTGGGCGGATTACTAGTTCAACAGCCTTGTATCAGGCGTCTCGCACACAGATGAACTGTGCTACCCAGTGCTTGAATGCACAGATTTTTGACTGGAGTACCACACTACTTGAGTGTATGAAGAGGCAATTGACAAATTACCAACAGCGGACACAAAGGAACTTCGGATTCAGGGCGATTTTGTGTTCATTCTTCTTTGAGAGAGTTCTGAGCTTTAGTCCTTGGGAAGTGGTAAGAGGACATCAGGCCTCTTTCCCTGCAGTATGTAGATGGGCAGTATTATTTCCGCAATAGGGTGGTGGAAGGACCAATGAGTCCTTCGATGATGACTTCTTTGCGTGGCTGTCATGGCAGATCCCTGTGATCGAGGATTACCCATATGAAGGTATAGAATTTTCTAGAGATCCTAAGATACTCGTGCCTCTTGGTGAGGAGCGAGGGGAGATGGGTAAGTCTCCACCTTTGTAGTTTTTTGTTTTCATATGTAATTTTTATGTCATTTTTGTTATATATATCATTTTTTTTTTGTATGCTAGAGTATTTGACGGGTATACGTTTGTTGCATGCAGATGTGGGACCTATACGACCTGTCGATTATGCACGGAACATGCATCATCCTCAGTTAGAAGCCACAGCTGTAGTCGGGGGACCAACAGTAGCAGGGAACCTTCCAGCCAGGGAGGCTGAGAGGGTCCTTAGACGAGTTGAGTGGAACTTCATTGCACTCACTCGCACAGTCACGATGGCAGAGATAGAGGACCTGCCACCATCCATGCAGCCTCATGTAGTGGGGGCACCTCGAATGTGGGTCCGATTATTTAGGCATTTAGCCCATGCTGTGGACTATTATAACAGGGCCCATAGGCCCTGAACCTATTTAGACTTTTTACATCCCATGAGCACTATTTGTATATATTTTTTGAGGGCATAAGCTCTGTGACTCGTTATTAGTCCCATTTTTTAGGCAATTGCATCCATCTATGTACTCTGGTTATTTTATGATGTTATATATGGTTTTTTGATCTTTTGTGTCTTATGGATCACGTGTGAAAAAATGTATCTACATGCCTATGTCAATGTTCTTTCATATGTGTGCAAGATGCCAATCTAAAATTTGATTAGCTAGAGTATCTATAATTTGGTTTAATCTCCTAGGAACATGAAAATATGTAATATAATCAAAGTTTCATTCTAAGAGACGTACCCTAAGGAATCGTCGATGTAAGGTTGGATCATGAACCCGGTATACTCTGTTTAGATACGACACAACCAACTGAGCATCGAGATAGACCTAGAGATGAGAGATACCCAATGACAAGGCGTCACAAAGCAACTCAATAAATACACTATAATCGAAGACATTATTTGTGGTGTCACCTAAGCATATACCTCTGAAAGATAACAACTAGCCCTGAGGTGTAAAGATTACCCAAGTTGCGGAGGCAAGCCTCCGAGTGTGCAGACTAGCACCATCTGCATACCCAACGAACACCTCAGAATCACTTGACATCTGCCATATTGATGAAAGATAACATCAATGACACATCCATAACACTTAAAAGAAACTAAAAAGTAATAGTACAAAGACTATACATATGTTACAAAAAGTTACCCACAGTGACCTGCCTATGAGTAATACTTCTTGAGGTAGAGCCCATTTCTAGGCTCTGCCAAAGCATTCCCTTCAAAATCAACCAGACAATAAGCACCCTTTTTTAATACCTCTTTTATGATGAAGGGTCCGAACCACATGGGTTTGAATTTTTCTGCCCCCAGGGGGTCCTTATCTTGGTCAAGACCAAGACAAAGGTCGCCTTCAAAGAAAATCTGAAGATGAACGGACCTATCATACTGACACTTGACCTTATGTTTGTGAGCCTCTTTGTCCAGGGCCACGTCTCGACGCTCCTCATTGAGATACTCAAGGTGTACTAACCATTATTCAAGTGGAGAAGTGTCTGGCAATAATTGTACTGCCAATTTTAGAGATGGGATCTGACATTCGATAGGCAAGACTGCCTCCAACCTATAAACGAGTTGAAAAGGTGAGAAACCGATTGCAGTCTTGACAGATGTTCGGTAAGCCCATAATGCCGAGTATAACATCAAATGCCAATTTGACTTGGTTGAGTAGATAGTTCATTGTAGGATAGTCTTAAGAGTTTTTCTTATAGCTTCCACCTGCCCATTGGCTTAGGGGTAGTAGGGTGATGAATGCTCTTTCCGTAACCCAATATTTGATGTTAATTCAGTCATCATTTGGTTCTGAAAGTGACTGCCATGGTCAATAACAATCTCTCTCGGGACGCCGAACCTTGCTATGATCTGGTTGAATAAAAAGAGAGTTGCAGTCTCTCCATCATCTTTAAACGTTGGCATAGATTTGACCCACTTAGTGAAGTAGTCTACAAATATGATGATATAGCGGTGCCCCCTTGCTAACAAGGGGTTGTAAGTAGTGTAATCAATCCCCCACTTGGTGAAGGGACCAACTATGATGACAGGAAACATAGGAGCGGGATGTGCCCTCATCTTCCAAGAGAAGACTTGGCATGGATGGCACTTCTTGACCGATTCTATACAATCTTTGATAAGTGTCGGCCAGAAGTAACCTGCTCGTAGAATCTTTTAGGCTATTTCCAACCTAGAAAAATGATTGCCACAAGCTCCAGTATGGAAATCGTTGAGCACGATGACTGCCTCCTCATGTGTGAGACATCGACGTAAGATGGATTCTACACCTCTCCGATACAACGTATCATTGAGTATGAGATCATTCTTAGCCTGATGGCATATATGCCGATGTTCATCACGAGAAGCAGAAGTGGGGCACTTCAAATTCTGGAGATAGATAAGTATATCTCCATACCAGGGATCTGAAGATATGATCAGAAACTTGTCTCCCTGGATAGGCGATTCTTCAGGCACAACATCACCTGACTCAACCGGAAGTTCTAAAATAAGCTTTGTGAAGACCAATGACATTTTGAACTTTGTTGAAATGAAGTCTAAGTCAAATTCCTAGAGGATGACTATCCATATACTGATTTTTCCGCCTATAACCCATCATGTCAACATGTACTGGAATGGATTCACGACAGCAATGACGGTGGTCTTGCGAAACAAAACATAATGACAAAATCATTGAACAGCATGAACTGTTGCCAACACAAGTTTTTCGATATGAGAATAATTGAGTTATGGTCCTACGAGGCCTCGGCTCAGGAAATAGATCACATATTATGAGAATGAATCATCTTCTTGAACTAAAACCATGCCAATGGTTGACTCTGCGGTAGCCAGATATAATAAGAAATCTTTGTTATAGTTAGGTGGTTGTAGTAGAGGTGCAGTTGTGAGGGCATGTTTTAATGCATCGAAAGAGAATTGAGCGGCTTCGTCCCAGAAAAAGGGAACATATTTCTTCAGTAAACGCATAAAGCCCTTGGTGATTTCTGCATAGTTGGCGATGAAGCGTCGTAAGAAGTTCACCTTGTCTTGTAGACTCTGAAGTTGTAGGATTGTGCGTGGGGGGGGGCAACTGGATTATTTCCTCCACCTTGAGAGGATCGACCATGATCCCTGTTGTTGATACGATGAAACCTAACAAACGTCCTGATGTTACACAGAAGCTGCACTTGTTTTGATTCAAACGAATCCTAAAGTAGCGACAACGTTCAAAGATTAGTCTAAGGTGTGTAGGATGATCTGTTCTCTTGCGAGATCGTGATGCTAAATCATCTATATAGGCCTCGACTATATGCTTGAGATAATGAAAAGTAAAATACATGGCCCGCTGGAAGGTGGCTCCAACATTTTTAAGACCAAAATGCATCTTACGATATGCAAATGTACCCCACGAACAAATGAATGCCATTTTGTGTTGGTCTTCGGGTTTGACTTGGATTTGATTATATCCCTAAAAACCATCCATGAAAGAAAAGACTTCGCAGCCAACACATTCATCAATGATCTGGTCGATGAACGGTGTTGGAAAATTATCTTTGGGACATGCCTTGTTCAAATCACGGAAATCGGTACATACACGAATCGTGCCTTGTTTTTTATTGATTGGCACAGGATTTGACACCCATTGCATCAAATGGATAGGATAGATAAAACCTACCTCTAGCAATTTATCAACCTCAATCTTGATGGCTGCTGCTTTCTTGGGATTAGCTGGACAAAGATTCTGTTGAACAGGCTTGGCATCAATATACTTTGTGATTTCATGTTCAACTATTTTTGGATCGATACCTGACATTTCCTCATAAGACCAGGCAAAAACGTCGCAGAATTCTTTGAAAAGATCCATGTAGATTTGAATCTCTTTAGGGGAGCAATCTGCTCCGACAAAGATGTTCTCCATGACGCCAGGTTTTTGGGAGATATTGATTGGTATAGTTTCAGTGATAGTTTCCATATTTCCCTTAGCATAAATTTCATGTGTAGCTAAGAGATTAATAGGACACGGTTGATCTCTCGTCATGGTCACGGTGAATTCTCCTGCCTCGATTTGGCTTAACTCTAGGAGAAAATATGATATGTGATGAAGATATTCCCAAGGTTTGTTCGGACTAGTCATTGCTTCGATTACTGCTTCATTAGAAGGCAAGACTAAGTCTAACGAATCGACATTAGCGAGAGAACCCTGAGCCCAAATAGGCTCTAGAAGTGGATCTAACTCTTGTGCAGGAGTCAGATCAGTGTTAGATGAAGCTTGCTGGATTAAAGAGTACGCTTCTTCAACGACAGATAAGGGAATGGACATGCCTGGGTTCCCTGTATCATCCATTGTGGCTGATGAGGAAGGAAGAATCCATGGATCCTCAAAGTAAGTCATGCGGAACGATGAAACTTGAAAAATCTCAACCTTATGGTGATTAGATATAAATTTGATATCACCCTGAGGAGGTGGGTAATCAAAGGTACCCATCAAGGATGGGCATAAACCAACTCCTACATTGACGACACCTAGTTGAGGATTATCAATCATCGAGACCGTGGATGCCCCCAAAGCTGGGTCAGGTCTGGAGAAAGACAATTGATCGATGGTCACTATCCGACCCTCGTGTGGAAACAACAAGACCCGAAAAACTGTAGAAACCAAAACTTGCATAGCATAAGTTCAACTCCGTCCTAACAAGAGGTTATAGTCGAGGGGAGCATCGACTACCTCTACTTCGACACACATGGTCTTTCCTCCTAACTGCACGGGGAAAGAAGGAATGATTCGATGTGGTTGGAACGAACGACCGTCGAAAGCAGTGAGGAGAGTAGGTGATGGAGACAAAACGGGCTGGCCAATGGCCTTCCAACATGCCAATGACATAACACATGTCAAGGAACCTTTGTTGACCACCGTGCAGAAGATATTCCGTGTAAAATTTTTCATGGGGTAAGCCACTACTATTTGAAATGCTACGTGGTAAGGAAGATGAGGTTTTAAGTTGGTTGTATCTAACATGATGGTACCCGGATTACAAGTCTCAGTAGAGTGCAATGCGGTTAACAAGGCTTTCCTCTGAGCAGGGCAGCTTTGGAGGGCCTCCAAAGCCGACATCGCACAAGGGGTTTGTGATAAATCTTCCACCACAGAGTAGTTCTGGGTGGCCCTTGCATTTGGGTTATGAGAAGCCTTTTTAAATGCACCTTTTAGAATGCATGTCATTGTTTCTCCCAACATCTTCTCAATCTATAGAGGAAGAGATGGGAGGTCAGCTTCTTTACCCTTCTCAGAAGCGCTTGGTTTACTATAATCGTGTGCTCTAGTCAATATGAAAGCATCACCCCTAACCATATAAATGTTCATGGATGAGGGATTGTTCGGAGGCGGGCAAGTTTCTTAGCTGCCCCCTTCTGTGCTTACAGAGGCTTGAGTAAGATTCTTCCCATGTTGACATGGATTAGTCAACACTGCCTGTTGTTGTTGTGTGACAAACTTTTGGGCCTCTGCAAGTCGAGGACATAGATGGGTCGGGTGGCCTTCCGCGCATAAGTTGCATGGATACCTCGCCTTTCATTTTTTAGTGTTTTCCCCGCCAGCATTATCGTTGGGTTTTTTATCCCCCTTACCCTTCTTTCATTGTTTTTTATTCCCTTTAGGCTGTTGGGTGGCCTTTGGGTTAGTCGACTGCATTGTGTGTACCTCCGACGTTTGGGTAGGGGGAGCAACCAAAGCAATAGTTTGACTGGCTGCTATGTGTTGTATGGATAACTATTACAACTGCTTTGTCAATTTCTCAGTGGGATTGGTTTGTGCTGAACCAACAATACCATCGGCATGTGGTCTAGCTCTCTGTCTAGTTTTATCCAGTATTGAACGTGGTGCATCTGGAAAGATGTTGTATAATAAACCAGACTGAGAATAGATGAGCTCAAACTGTTGATCCCTCATGATGGCGTCTTCTTAAGAGAAAAATCCTAACGTCGCAACGTCTTTGGATAACTGCGGGACCAAAGACTTAAGGAACCACTCAAGCAGGAATGCTGGTGGAAATGGTACCTTGATTAAAATCTTCCAGTGTCTCCATTCTCGGATGTGATCAGAGATATGGTACGCTATTTTTTGTTCAAAATTAGTGAGCAGTTCTCTGCTAGCATCGTATCTCACAGGTAATTGGAAATGGTTAAGGAAAGCCATCGCCAATTCACCAAAAGAAGAGTATCTTGAGCGATCGAGCTCAATGTACCATTTCGTGGCACTCCCTATGAGAGTACATTGAAACAATCGCAACTGTATAGAGTCATCTTTTAATGAGTTAGATGAGCACCAAAGATGAAAGGTAGTCACATGATCTCCTGGATCTTCATTAGGCTTGGCTTTGAACTTTGGAATGTCCAAAGGCAACTTTGTTGGCATAGGAGGCCAACGCGGATCATGACAAATAGGGTCATTTAACAACCTTTTCAAATCTGGCAAGTGTAAAGTCGCCAGGAACGGTAGTTTGGGTTGTTGCTGATAACCGGTGAAAAAGGGTCCTGGAGTTTGACTGGCAACAAGTTGCCAGGAAAAGTTTGGTTGCTGGCCTAGATTCTGGAAGAAACCATGGCCCTGGCCAGCATAAGGATTTTGCATATGTGGAGACATCATCGGCTGATTTCCCAAATAGGACATAGATTGTTGGGCATGCATTGTATTCAGAGGACTTTCGGAAGGATTACCCCATGTCGGTCCCGTGGGGTTAGACATAGTAGTTTGTCTGGGGTTCCATTGATTGTGAAAAGAATTACCCCAAATTGGCATTCTGGAGGAGGGAACGGATCCTTGCCATGAATTCCAAGGTCCTGCTAAGTTTGCCCCCTGTGCAGGAATAGTACACTACACAGGAGTAGACTGTCCAAAAATGGGGTTTCCCCAATCGGGAAAGCGGCTGACGAGAAGGTGTTGTTACCAAACGTTTTGTTCCAAGAAAACGGTGTCGAACCTACCGGCATACTATGCAAAGGTGGTCCTTGACTCCCCACTCCAAATAAACTATTGTGTGTAGGTTTCCTGACAGACTGCTGATGCGAGCCACTGAGCGAAGGGGACGAAGGAAGGATATGACCTCCTTCGTAAGGAAAGGTGTTAAAAGGGACAGGAGTGCCCCCTATGTGACCTTGCAGAGGAGTGCTAGAGCTCACTGCCCCCAGACCCAAAGTCGATAAAGTGGAGTAGGAAAGTACAGGACTTGTACTCGAACAAGGCATACCGTATGAGAATGGAGAGCCTGTCACACTAGGTGTGAAAGGGGTTGTGGCCGTCGCCAAAGATGAGTTCAGACCACTGTGCGAAGTAGTTGCAGTCGAGACCATGGTGGCTCAGACCGACGATGATAAGTTAGGAGATGATAGCTCTCCTGTGGTGACAACCGTGGTGGGAATTGAAGAATTCCCAAAAGGAGTAACATCATTTATTTCCATTGCTGTGTGTGGCACTGTCTGGCACTCATGAAATTGAATTGGTATAATAAAAGGTGCCAATAAATCAGTGGTTGGGGTTTCAACTGAGCCAAGAGAGGTTTCTTCAAGGTCCAAAACGGTCAATTCCTCTGGGGGTTGTTTAGGTACAATGGTTTGTAACCCGGTCGCTTCAAAAGACCCTTGCTGGTCTAGCTTCTGCCTTAATGGTGGAGGGGGTGGCTCCAGTGTAACCAGCGACAAGCCAAGAAGCCTTCATGAACAAAAGAGCTTGGGATCCTCCATTATGTGAGAATATCCAAGACACTCTAATATATTCTAAATGCTCAAAAGTAACACACACTAATAAAAAAGTCCCTAGAAGATAAGACAAGAAAACACTAAATTAATTGGAAGAACAGTTACAACAGCCAACACTAGAGAAACTTACTGGTGCAAGTGAAACTCGAACATGAAAGCACCCTCCGGGTATACTCTGCAAAGCGTGGCCTGATGTCCATCCTAGGTACCATGGTATACCCCCACAATCACCTGTGTATGTCCCTAACAAAGATTGGCAAGTAGGTTGCCAGCATGCGAACAGTCACCAGGCGGGTACAGTCGAAAGTCGGGTAGAACACAATGAGCAGGGTATCGAGCCCGAAACATGTCAAGGGTATTGAGAGAAAATGGTCTGGAAGACAGCTAAGGACCTCAAACACATTCGATACCCACAAAGCCCCGTGGCAAATGAAAACGAAGGAATCCCACTACAAGCCCTCTATATGTGTTCTCCACTACGATTGGTCCGGCTTTGGAGGGGTTATCTCCGCTACCTTTCCGCACACGACCTCGTGTTTATCCCCTATGTTAGAGGGGGGTCCCGGATAAATTCCATGAAACTGGACTTAGACACTCCCTATTTCAGACTCCAATGTTTGATTTTAAATGGCCTTGAAGAGTTTCCTCTCCAACCTAATCCAAGGCCCTAGTCTTAAACTAGTTTGTGAACCCTACAAACATATAAGTCTAGTATATTTTAAATTTAGCGTTACTTTTATGGATTTGTATTACGTCAAGGGGTATGAGGGTGAAACTGATGATGTGTAAAAGACGAAAGCAAAAAATGAATAAAAAATATGGAAACAAAACTTTTACTGAATGCAAAATTTCGACAACTTTTCAAAAAATATTTCTAACTTTTCTAATATTTTGGACAACAAACTCAAAGGAATTTCACTCGACTACAAGCTACTTATGATCTAAGTGAACTGCAAAAAATTATGAAATAAAAGACTTTTCCCTGGTCTAATAATGCAGAAACACACTGCTCAACCAAACAAGAAAGTGAAAAGAATTTATTTTATTTTATTTAAATGCTAGTAAAGCAAGAAAGGGAAAATACCGACAAGCAAAAAAACAAGAAAAACAATTCTAATCTAAATCGCAGATCACAAAGAATTAGGTCAAAAATCACACACTAGCAATTCTAAAAACAATGATTCTCACACTTGTCTAAAAACCTTTAAAATTCTTTTATTTTATGAGAAAAAGTAAGCTAACAGTAAAATTAATCCTAAGCTACTGACTGTTCAAACAGAGATTCAAACCCCTAAGAGGAATACTTCTTATCAAAGGAGAGGATGACTGCCTCACCCTTAACAAAAAGTAACCTACACAAGCACGTGATTGTTACACAAATAGCACGCGTGCGAACGCGCGTTGAATAGAGACAGAGGGCGTGTACATGCGAACTAACCTTGTATAGGTCGCGTGTATATCTAAACTCTGAGAAAAAATGAAAACAAACAGACCAAACCAGGAAGAGACCATTGATATTGATAACTAGGATCCCTTGAAGGCTTGGATACTCTTTCTAAAAGAAAAACAAATAATGTAAGGAAAAAATGATAAAGCAAAAACAATCTGGGATAGGACTGCTAGCAAACAAGACTTTAGACAGAATTCCAGAAAACCCGCTGAGAATGTGTGATTCTGACAGGGAAGAGGATGACTGCCTCTGAGGTTCTCTGAACACTACACGCTACTGCTACCTCTACAGCTAGCGTTTACACATGGGATGTAATAGGATAGGGCACAGGTACATGTGTGCATACCTTGTGCAGGCTGTGTGTACCTCTGTGGGTCCCAAAAAACATAGTCAAGCAAAAGTCAAGGAAAGTTGGTATGTAAAACTAGAATCCCTGATAGCTCAGACCTTACAGAAATGAAAAGAAAAGACAGGCAAGAAAAACTAGTCTTTAAACTACCCAAAAACTAAATAAAATTCCAAGAACCCTAGAGATTCTCCCCAGTACGGTCACCAATTCTGTTGTTGGGGAAAAACACCCTACGAACTAGAAAATAGTGTTCAAAATTTGCATGCAGATATGACCAAATATAAATTACTTTCTACCTTCATCCCTATATTTAAATCCCCTTTTCTTAGTAAATGCATGAAAAGATCAACCTACCTTGTTACTGGCATTTGATGTTGATCCTCCATTGTGCTTGATTACTTGTTCGCAATACTCCTTCCAAAGATGATCTGCATTCAAGACGAGAAACAACTATGCATGCATACTACTTATATACTAATGGGTTAGAAATCAAACATAAACTAATCAAACCTTAAAAGTTCATGAATTGGGATGGGAAAAACATTCTCTTTATTACTCAAAATGAGTCAACTTACAAAAGTTGATACCGACCACCACTCCTTGAACCTGATCCTGGGCTCCTCTTCTTCTGTCCTTCAACTGCTTTGCTTTAAATCTCCTTTGGCATTAGGAAAGGCTAAAGGGTTGGGACAATGGGAATACGTAAATGGGTAGAGTTTCTTTGCTATATTTTTCCTCCTCCAAATGGTACCCCTACCCCTTCTTTTATAGGCTAGAAGGAGCTAGGTATTAGGATGAACCCTCGACCATGCATGGCCAGGAGTTTCAGTTAACTCACCCATAGCTTTTTGTTCTGTCAGCAACTTTCCTTTTTCCATGCTTTTGTCGGTTCATGCGGGCTGTTTTGGGTCAACCAACGTGTACACATGTGCAGTAATGGATTAGGGTGCGTGGGCCTTTATTCAAGAGGATTTTCAAAAAGTTGTTCAGCAGTGTTTTGGCAAAGAAGGGATATGAGTTGGCCTGATGTCAGGTAAGCATGTGTGGTGCAATTTAGGGTTATAACAATCACTCCCCGAGGAATTCCAATAAGAGAGCACATAACAACGCAAGTATATCCCCTGTCAGGAAGCATAAGAGGTCTTGGGTAGATAAGATATGAGGAGAAATGAACAAAATCAAACCTCCTACATTTGATGGTGAGCATAAGAAGGATGAATATGCAGAGACATGGTTGTTGGGCATGAGAAAGTATTTTCGATTTCATAATTATTCTTCTCATGAAGAAGGAAGAATTGCCATCTATCAACTCAAGGGAAAGGAATCCATGTGGTCGGATCAACTTGTGCAGGTGCATCACATTAAAGAGAAAAATGTTGCTTGGAGGGAATTCAAGAAGTATTTTGAAAATAAATACTTGACTAAGAGATAATATGACAAGAAAATGAAAGAGTTCTTTAAACTCAATCTTGGGAGTATGACCATAAATGAATATGAAAGAAGGTTTTTAGAACTTATTAAGTATGTTTCTTTCATCAAGGATGAGACAATTAAGATTCATAGGTATTTGAGTGGATTTCCATCATTCATCAGTGACAAAATACAATATGATGATCCAAAAACATTGGAGGAAAACATCAGTTGAGCTAAATGCCTATATGATCAACAAAAATCAAGGCCAAATTTCCAAAAATCTTGGGAAGACAAGAAGAAATTGAATATGTATCAGCAGAAGAAGGGAACTAAGCCACCATTCTTCAGAAATAGTCCTCGGTGACAACCAACTTCTAGAGAACCCAGAATGATTGAGATAGGGGGTCAAAGGCCAAGCCAACCACCTATTCAATGTTGGGGTTGTAAAGGAGATCATGTATTTAGAGATTTCCCTCACAGAGGTGAAAAAGTGAGGATTGTTCACAATGTACAACAAGCTAAAACAATGGAAGATATGGGCATAAATGTACCAAGGATCTATGCAACCCTGGACAACAAGAAAGTGGAGTATCAACCACATATGATTGAAGTTGAAGGTATGATCAACAACCAAACCATTACTATTTTAATTGATTCATGAGCTAGTCATAGTTATATAGATCCTAAGATGGTGGAAATTTTTCATTTTCCAAGAAGCAAAGATGGAAAATCTTGGTTGGTGTAGCTGGCTACCGGAGCCAAAAGGAAAGTTAATGAGATGCTTAATTCATGTCCTGTGGACATGAATGGACTGAACACCAGGGAATATTTGAACATCTTGCCTTTAGGTTCCTATGACTATCTAATTGGGATGGATTGGTTGGACCAACATCATGCTATCCTAGACTGTCATAACAAGGCATTTACTTGCTTGGATGATGAAGGGAACCTAAGGACAATGTAGGGAATTCCAAGGGAAGTAACCATCAGATAATTTTCATCATTGTAGTTGAATAAATGTTACAGAAAAGGGTGTCAATTATTTGCAGCTCATATGGAAGAAACACCTAAAGATAGAGTGTCAAAGATTTTGAAGACTATGCAGTCCTAAAAGATTTTGAAGATGTGTTTAAGGAAATACTAGGATTACCCCCTAAAAGAGACATTGATTTCTCCATAAATATGATGCCTGGTGTTGTTCCAGAGTCTGTACTTAAGGCTTTAAAAAAGTATAGTGTCTAGGCATCCGAAATTTAGTAAGGTGTAAAAAGGGAGGAGAGTATAACTTTGGGAAAAGAAGCTAGGGTTGATTCCTAGGTTGTCACTGTCTAGCTTCCAACTGTTCCTGGATGTTTATATCCCATTCAATTGAAGCCCATGAACATTCAAGTTCTACCTGGTTGGTAGCGGTTTTAAGTATAGTATCAAAATGATTTAAAGCGATATGGGTTTGGTTTGATAAACTGGGTTCAATATTAGGTTGTCTTACAACGGGGATAGTCATAGAGGAACATAAAAAAAATTAAAATCAATATGAAAGTTTTTTTGCTATATCAATTTGTTCTTATAAAGAGAACTTTGAAATTTATGTTAAGGACAAAATGCAAACCAAAGGCCCTTTTCTGTAACTGTGTTATATTTGAAATAAATAGTGTGTGAAATATGAGAAAAACATTTAACTGTTTATAAAGTAAGGCTCCTATCAAGGGAGAATCTCACTCCTTAAACAGAGGAAGAAAATAGACTAAGAAGGAATCTGACGAAGCATAAAATATGACAACTTAAAGGTTCATAGGTCTTGTATCTATTGTTAACCGATACAGAGGAAAAACTGTAAACAATATAGATGAATAAAATTTAACCACCATAGTAGAAGTTTTACTAAATTGCAGTGCAACATTCATCAGATGTATATAAGCGAAATAAAATTGAATATGAATAACAAAGAGAACAAACTCATAGCACAGTTGGGACGAAATCAGGATTCTCTGGATTTCTTTTGTATTAATTCAAAAAAGAAGATAGCCTCTATTACAATCGACCAAAAAGTTCCAGCCCCTCTTTTATTTCTACAAAATGTATATTTATACAGATTTTTATATATTGGAATCTCAACCGTTCTAGAGGTTTTCGGTTACAATCAAAGGAGTTAAAACATTTCATTTCTTTATCTCTATCCTCATTTGGTACCAAAAACCTGCCTTTTCGCCTGCTCGTGCAAATAACGCACTTCTCCACCAACCGTGATATCATCTTAAAAGGTTTTGCTTGGTTATTGGCCTAAAAAACATAACAATCTTTCACCAATTCTGGAAACTTTCCTTCCACCTGTTGGTCTTTGGCACTGATAAAACATAATAATATGCTTGGTTTAATTAGCCATTTATCTATTTGAACTATGTCTGTCTGGGTTATTTGTGAAATTTTGGCTAATTATCTTTCTTCATTTTCCTTGATATTTAGAAGATATTTGGCTGTATTGATCTGACCGAGTATCTCAATGCCACTTTCACCATCAGGACCCAACCACATCCCATTTAACAAATTGAAAGTGTCTTCACAAGATTTTATTATCTCCTTAGCTTCTTGTCTCCCTTTAGATATATTTTTATCCGATTCTTTCAACAAGATATTGCCCCTGGTCTGCTCTGAGATGGGAAAACTAGAACTACTGCTTATTTCCTTTCTCGTTGTGGCTATAATAGCCTCTTGGAATGCAACCCGAGCCGCTCTGACTTCCCTTTCTCTGAGATAGAGGTTCTCCAATATCTGATCAATGAGTTGGTAGCTACTTTGAATCGTTTCTAATTTAACAAGCAAACCTTGTTGCGCCACCGATAACCTTTTCCTGATTTCTATTGCTTGGGATTGAAATATCCCGATATCGATAACCTGGCTTTCAGCTAACTCTAATTTGGCTCGAAGCTACTCTATCAATTCTCCTTGTTGGACTATCTGTATCTGAATTGTCTGAACCGTCAGCTGTGTCTATTCAACATCAGCTTTGAGACACTCGATTTCATTTAGATAATCTATTCTAGCTTGCTCCAAAGTTGCATTTTCCTGATCTTTGGCAGCAGCCTCTTCCGTAGCTAGTTTAGCCTCTAATGTCTTGATTAGACAATTTTTTCACTTCAGTTGATATTTTAGGGTCCCGACTAAATATTGGTTTTCCGTAGTGAAAGCACCCAATGTTCCTACTATTTGCGTTGCAAATTCTTCCTTCTTCATGGTTCTTTTGTCGGTTAAAATTTTAAATTTCTTGGATACAGTACCTACCTCTTGGTAGAGTTTTTGTCTCATGATTTCCTTTATCTTCTTATCAAAGAAGAATTCATTTGGAGGTAGCTCTTCCACTGATATGGGTGTTAATTCTTCACCAAAAATCCAACCTGCATTTGGTATTCCCTTTTTCAACTGCAAGGGAGTAACATAAATAATGGGATTACTGACCTGTTTAGATGATTTCCCTAGAGTGACGAATGAAGTTGGCTCGCTTGGAGGATTAGAAGCCTTCGCTTCCTATTTCAGGCCCCCAGTTTGCTCTTCTTTATCCTGTTTTTCTTCTCGGCCAGGTGCTGAATCTTTGGAGCCTTTGGCTTTGTTTTCTGCACCTCTATGGTCATTGGATTCTCGCCCCATAATACTAGGGGAAGGCAGCTCTGCCTATGTTCTTGGAATTTGAAAACATCGGCCCTTTATTTGGGCGACAAGGCTTGTATCCGAGCCAAAACCTTGGAATATGATCTTGCACCTCGGAAAATATCATAATGAGGTGAATTCTCATGCTCAAACCTTTTAAGGCCACAACTAGCCAAGTGATTACTCATGAGCCTGTGTGGGTCGTGTTTCTTGAATTCAATATGAACTGATTTTATATCTTATAAGGTTGCTGCCTCTTTTGCATGCCCAAAATCTAATAAAGAATAGGTGTTTAAATGAATGGGGAAAGGTGGCCATACCTTCTTTGAAAACCCCTTCAGCTGTTTACCTATGCCACCAATCATGGTTTGCATGGCAATCTCGCGACAAGCCAACTTGTCGGGTATAAATAATGGTAGAGCATGTGGAGGGAAAAAGACACCAAAAACACTGATGTATGAAAACTCTTCCTCCACGTACCAGTCAACCACCCTACTCAAATTGGTCACAATGCTATCTGAGATCCGGGGCGGTGGATTACCGAAGATGGAAACATGCATCGGTACCATTACCCAATTGAAGATTTCATATATAAAATCTGAGGCCTTATCCTCCCAAATCTTAGAATGATAGACATGGATAGGCTTATTCTTTGATGGAGCCCAGCTCCAACTCATTAAGGGAAAAGGTGTCATGGAACACATGGCGTCCATTATGTATGCAGACATAAAAAATGAGGTGACTTTCCGACTTGCCCTCTACGTCTGATATTCTGTAATCCGACTGGTTAGACTATCTGATAACAGTTTGGACCAGTCAAAAGAATATCCTTCTGCTACTGTGTGCATTAGAGGCACCCATCGGAGGAAAAAATGCGCGGTGTCTTCCCTCCCGTACAATTTATAGGTCATCATCGCTACATATTTGAACTGTGGTTCCAAAGAAGATATGGAATAAATTCCATTGCTATCTGCCTTGAACTTCATTGGGTGTGAGACCCAATCCTTGATCAAATCAGATAAGCTTTTCTCGTATTGCTCACACTCCTTATGTTTAAAATCCTCTAGAAACTTTGCATTGTATGTGAAGTTCGACGTGGGTGGTAACTTGTACATCGCCTGTAAGTTTTCTGGTCTAAAGGTCCCAACAGTGACCTTCTGCTCACTGATGATGGTTTTGGTAGGGATATCTACATGATCTAGCGCCCATCGGATCATGTCATAGTAAGGTAGAAGACGTGGCCTGGCCGCTACTTTGTGCATCTCTGCCTAGACGACGATCTTATATTTGGTAGTCATGTCATCTTTCTCATCGTCACTGGAATCGTCCGAACAGTTCACCACATCTGATTGCAAAACCTCTAAGATGTATGACCAAGTTTGTACGTAATCGACGCTTCGAGGTGAAGTATCTGAAACATTATCGGAGCCTTGTCCTAAAATCTCAGCACTTGTCTTGGACGCTTTTCGTGGGGCCATGACAGAAGATTGTGACTTAGCTCTCCTGTAATAAAAATGCATATACATACACAGATCAATTTTCTGAGAAAAACTTATCTGCGTGGGATAGAAATGACATTTATGAATAGAATAGAAAGGAAAAAGATCTATATCTTCGATCATTTAAAATCTAGGTGTCTTTATGAACAGAACGGTCAAATCATATTTAGAGACAGATTTAGCAATAAAGACCCTATCCTTACTTTCCATTTCGCCTCATTTCCAATTAATGCCATAAATTTTGACGGTTCGTGACACAAGGTGGCACAAGGAAATTTAAAATTACCTCATAGACTGTGCATATTATTATTTATATTGAAAACGGATTAAGCTGGCTTGGCTTTTTTGATTAAGCTTACTTAAACTTTAATCATCCTTTTGGCGTTCGTCGTATCGGGAGTTTTCACTCTAACCTTTCGAACCTCTAAAACCCGAGATCATGATGATTAGATTTAGTTAAGCAAGGACGTAAACCAGATTAAGTGTTTTAATTAATTATGTTTGAGCAACATCGTGACTTCGCCACTCTGGGTTTCGAAGGTATAGTTTTCGGGAGGAATGTATGCCGATTCGATAAATCCCGAGAGACTTTAACCATGGTCAAAACTAATCACCTTGGACATTAACCCAAGTTAATTATGTGAAAGTATCGGGGCTTCATCTTTCGGAGTTATGACGGTAATGTTTTAGGAGAGAGTGAATGCCGAGACGCGAAATCCCGACAGCACTTGACTGGGGTTTAAATAATTTTACTCCTAGCTTTCACCTGAGGTAAGATTTTAAAACTTTTTGCGACCTTGCACCTTGGGTTTTGTAAATCTTGTGACTTGTGACTCCCAAAGAGAAATATTTCGAGGTACCAAAAGTAAAAACTTTTGTTTAACGATAAAAATTGGTGAGTTATGAAACATAACATCCTTCGTTATTTCGTATGTTGAGACTACTGATATTTTCAGTAGGTAAATGTCACGAAGCGAAAAATAACTCAAAAACCAACATTTGACCTTAAAAAATACATTTAAACCAATTGAAAAAGGCTGCTCCAACACCTGGAGTAGCTCCAATATCCAAGACTCCTTACAGGATGAGTACACCAGAATTGAAGGAATTGCAAATGCAACTTGAACAACTTTTGAATTAGGGGTATATACGCCCAAGTGTGTCACCTTGGGGTGCCCCAGTGTTATTTGTGAAGAAAAAGGATGGAACATTGAGACTTTGCATTGAGTTTAGGTGGTTGAACAATGTAATTGTGAAGAATAAGTATCCTTTTCCAAGGATAGATGACCTCTTTGATCAGTTGAAAGATGCAAAAATATTTTCCAAGATTGATCTTAGGTCATGTCATGAGATCCATGATCTTAGGTAATGTCACGTCATGAGATCCATAATCCCTAGCCTTCCATATACTAGAAACATTCCGACTTGGACCTTTAGTTCCACTTGAAGGCTATAAATGGGACAAATATGAGCTATGGAAAGGAGGAGAAGAATTCAACTTTGAAAGAAAGGTTACTCTGGAGAAATTATTCACTTCACATTGAGTCTGCATCCCTTTGTCCTTTAAGTCTGAACACATTGTTCAACCCCCAAGCTCTTCCCTAAATGATTGAGAACCTCATTGTCTCTCTTAAATGAGCTTGCCTTTGGTGGAGGCCCAGCTAGAAAGAACTTAGTTTATTGGTTCCGAACCATGCTGACACAAAAGTTTGTAATTCATTCACTTATGTTGGTTACATTTTAATAGAAATACTTTTTTCTCGTCCAATTAATATCTTGCGAATATTTGAATTATTATTGCATGGGCATATTTGTTATGAATGTTAATGGTTTATGTTATTGAATGCGCTAACATTATATATTATCACCATATTGTTGCATTTATTGGTTGTTGAGGACTAGTTGTAGGTGTATTACTTTGGGTCAAGTGCTCAATGGTGGACTTCATCGAACGTCTGGATGAGGTAGACCTTTTATCTTGTCTTGATAGGATATTTGTTTATATAGCATACTTGATATTAGAATTGATTTCTATAGTCACTTATGTTTGTTTTGGTTTACCCCTATCCATAGAGAGATTTTACTCGTAACAGAATTAGCAACCATACTGGGGATATAATCTTCTTTTTGGGGTTTGGAGTGTTTTTCTCCTTTGACTGCTCTCGTTCAAATTGAGTTTCTTGTCGTCTTAATGCTTGATAGCCTCTATTCATTCTGGGTCTGATTTTCTTAGCTTTCTCCTTAGCTTGGTTGTGTTTTGACACATGTATGTGGGTTTTTTCCTGACAATCGCGTACATACACGTGTTGTCCTCCTGCAAGAGGTGTAAATACGCACTTTTCCCCTGAACATTCGTTTACATCTCCCTTTGTTGCTTGGTTGTTGGGTTTTATGGTTGTTGGGTACATTTTGATGATTCCTAAGTCTTCTTGGGTCTTTGTTATGGCTGTTAAATGTCTGTGGAATGACAGGAAACCTTTCTTTGGTTGAATTTTTGGGCGGTGCCTTTCTCTTCATCTTTTTCATTTGATTGTCCTTGCATCTTTGGCTGGGTGTTTTGCTTCTTGATATCCTACTTGGTTTGTCACTGTTTACACATGGTAGAGTTTTTATATCAAGCTATTGTTCAGTCCTTGCATTTTCATTCTCTTATATTGAAAATACAAAAATATTAGGCATTTTACATTTATTGGAATTTTGATCTTTTTACTCTTTATCATCAATCTTAGTTCATGTAAAGAAAGATTGCATTTTATTTAGAATTGTATAACTGAATTGAGAATTTCATTTTGAAAAGCATATCATTTATTGAAAATTGAAGTTAGGACTTTGCATTGTATTCATATTCATTTATTTTACTTGTTGAGTCATAACATCACTAGTTTCACGACCACACCTTTTTGAGTAAGAAAGGGCACTAAAAGTAAGGCTATAATTTAAAATTGATTGGTAACGATTTTCTTTTTCTAGGGTGCACAAACTAGCTTAGGAAATAGAGCCTTGGAATAGGATTTTGTGAGTAAACTTCTCCAAGGCTATTAAATCAACATATGTGTCTGAATAAGGGAGTGGAGAAATCCATTATATAATCGGTAATATCAGGAGCCTCCACTTACACTGGATTTAAGAACGAGGTCATGTGAGGTTGGTTGAAGGGATATTCCCCCGATACCTTCTTAGCGTCAGATATATTTTCGGGGATATGTTCGTATATGAGGATATTGCTAGTACCCTTACCTCTATGAGAGGTGGTGCTTTCAAGGTTTTGGGATTTACTACCCTGCCCATACGATGGACCTGACTTACGATTGTTCGCCTGCGCATCAATTATACCATGGTTTCTTAGTTGCTTGACTTAGGTACCACATAGGTTACTTGCAGGGGTTATTCTACATGTACCCTGGGTTAGATAAGGATCGAACAACACATAACCTTTATGGAGGATTACCTCTCCGGGGGGATTTGACCGACTGGTTGTTAATCCCACAAGGGCCCTTATAATTGATTATGTTACCTCTGATATTTAGCAGAGGATTCTTGTGCCCCTCTTAGGCAAGGCATACCTAGTTTAGAGAGGGAGGTCCCTTTCAACCACTTCATCATGTTTGAGTGCATATTAGTTGTTTGATTATTTTTGGTATGCTCTTTGATTATTAGTTGACCTTAGGATTTCATATTGTGCCTTTAGTTGTCATTATAATGGATAGAGGAGTTCATGTGAATCCCTCCCTTACCACTACCCCCCCGTCCATGACGTTCACTCATTTCATGGGGACAAATCCATCTTATTTTCATAATGGTATGCAGAATTATGACACTCGGTCCATGCCTTGGGTATCTAATCACTTTCCTATTGATATTCCAAACATGATTTCACCCTTTCCATCCTCTCCCTGGCCTGCTTATATGAATCCTAGTTTTGGATATGGGGGCATGATGACTTTGATGTCCACATATTCATTTGATAGGAGTCATGTCCCTCAACCAACCCTCACTGTGGGGGGTTGGAATCTCCCCTCTTACGGATCCAGTCCTAGCCATGCTTGTTCAGGAGCCAATACTCAAATGGATGGTTATTCTACGAGCACTTTTCCCATGGAGGGTCCCCATATATTCTCTGGTATTTCATACTGAGGGAACCAGTTTTATGGTATGGGATACCCTCTTCACAGAACCCCTTCACATGGGGGAAATGTATATCCTCACTTGAATAATCCTTATCCTACTTTTGTCTCTTCACAGACATCTTTTTTAGTGATTATGGATGTGAAAACTTCTATGGATCAATTAGGCATAGGATATTACCTTTCTGGACAGGGAGAAGGGGTAAACTAGGACCTTTCCTGGCCTGCAATGTCTCAAAACCAATCTTTCTCAGGACCTTGGTCTCAAATGCCACTCCTCACCACTACCACCAGTCCAGTCACTACTAGTCATACTAGAGCTCCATCACCAACCACTACTAGTCATGTTGGAGATTGGTCAACGACCTCTACAAATCATGTTGAAGGTCTGCAACAAGCCACTACTAGTCATGTTGGGGGCATCAATCTAGTCGCCATGATTAATACCGATATCACATGTACAACCTTTGTACATCATGTGGGATATGAATCTCCAGCCTCTACCAGTCACACTGAGAGCATGTCACCATCCATTATAAATGACATTGGGGGCATTCATATGATTGAGAAACCTAGACGCATTAGACGTAAGCTCAAGTTCCTTTGCAGGAATTGTGAAGGCGATCACCTTACTCGGTTGTGTCCTACTACTGCAAGGATGCCAAAAGAATGGTGCTCACCTAGGGGCCCTTTGGGTTTAGATTTTTCATTGGTTTCCCAACACTCTATTTCTCCTTTGATTGACATAGAAGTCATGCCGATGCAATCATCACCCAACCACACTCCCATGTTTTAGAGTGATGAGTCTACCGGCCTTGTTGTCATGCATCCTATTCAACCAATGATTGAAGAAGTGGTTGTACCGATGCAATATCCAGTCAATCCATCTCTTCTTTTGGAGGGTGATGCATCCTTCAACCATGTCATTAGCATTTATAATACTACACCCTTTGAACAAGAGAGAGTTTTACTCTCCCCAAGTACTCTCCATCCAAGTCCTCGAGAGGTTCCCTTTGAATGGGATGGTCTTGTGGGGTATCCAATTCCTCCTCCTATACCTTTTCAAGTAAGAGATGTTATCCAATATATAATGGAGAAGGTAACCTCTACTAGCACTTTATACTCCTTGACTTCGAGAGCTTTGATTTTTCCCAAGATTGTGTCAGATATTCGTAGGATGTTGACCTTTCACAGAAATCCTAAATGAGAGCCTTGTCCTCCCCCATGACATGTCCCCTAGAAACCTCTCAATGAGTCTGATTTAAGCTCTTTACCAACTCATCTAAAAAGAGAAAATATTGTCTAGTGAATTTGTCTCTTTCACACTCGTTAAGTTGATTTGAGATATCGTGAGTCTTGTTTAAGATCTTTTCCAATTCGTTTTCAAAAAGAAAAAATATTGTCAAGTGAACTTGTCTCTTTCACACTCGTAAATTGGATTAGAAAGGGCATCTATTTGGTGCAATTCTATCCCTTTTTCAAACCAAGTAGACTAACATTACGAAAAAGTACATTTTTTTGCGTCAAGTTGTGATTACATCTTGTGCCCTTGCTTGCAGTATTGAGCCTATTGTTAGTTCTCACTTTTTCATTATAATCCACTTACCTCAGAACTTTTCATACTCAACCAAGCAGAGCCTTGTTTATACCCTTTGCATCTTGACACCCTATACCCAGGAGGAAACATTCCCTCGAGTGTCCATCTCCCGCATGCACCTTCTTGCATTGAGAATAGGTATGTTCCACTGTTGGAACAAGTTTTGATTACTTGTGACACTTGTTTCCTCCTCTATACTATATCATTCCTTTGACTATGAAAAAACAAAAAAGACAGGTGGGAAGTGAATATTATCTTATATTGGAAGCGGTCATGTCATCTTTGAACAAAGATCAAAATTCTTGAGTCCACTTGTCATCAAAGTTTTGGGTTTAGCATGACCTTAGGAAGTTGATCTTGTTACATAGAGTTTACTCCCCCGACTAGTTACTCTTCCAGTCACTATGGAGAGTTTGATTGATGCCTCCTACATCTCAAAGTTTCATCATTGATTCTATGCTTCTAGAGTCTTCCATATGTCTCATGCTCTTTTTCAAAGGATGTCTATCAACCTATGTCGACCATTCCTCATAACTCTTGAGTTTGCATGTCGAACATGCCCTCAGTTTGTCTTAGAATCACATGAACTTATAGTCCTATTGCACACTTTGGTCCTACTTTCCTCATTGGTAGGCAACCTTGAACCCAATAGTTGACATTTCATCATTGGTCACTGACTAGGTGGTTTCCCTTGTGTTCGACGGCAAGACATCTATTCACACATTGAGATTTGTGAAGTTTCTTGGATACCATTAGCCCTATTTGTGGTTTCCTCACCTTTGTCAACATTTTTCCTTATTGGTTGCTATTCAGAGGGTCTTTTTCGTGTACTACTTACATCTGGCACATGCGAAAGATGCACAAGGTCATTGGTTTGTGAACATGTTCTTCATCTGATTTCCTCCAAATCATCAAGATAATTATTTGTACCTTATGTTGAATGATGAGAGATGCCTTAATGCTCTCCTTTCAGCAGGTATCCTTCCATCGAATTCAAATCATATATTCTGGAGACGAGACCTAGAGTCCTATGAGTACCTAGAGGCTTGTAGTAATTAGTGGCAGGTTCTCTCACCATTGACAGTTGGGAATACATCAATGTATCTTGATCGATGGATTCTTCAAGTGTTTGACCCCGTCTCCTTTATTTACACTTATAAGAATGTACTTGGTGCCTTGATACCTACTTTCATCATCGGTAGGTTGTCTTGTGTTTGTTAACGGTATACCTCAATGACCGGTAATCAAACGATGTCTCGTTGTGTTTGACCTCAACGCCTTTATTCACATGATGTAGACTTGCACCTTTGGCGGATTGTGTAGAAGACATGAATACACTAGTTTATAGTTGCAGATTTCCTAATTTGTTGCTACCTTTCATTGGACCAGTACCTATGTGACTTCAGTGATCATGGGAGATCAGATTGTACTCCATTGTATACAAATATCTTCAGATTGATTTTGAGACTAGTTTTACTGGGCCTTATTCATGACTATGACAACCTTTGGCATGTAGCTGTTGGGAACTTTAATTGTCTAAATGAATAGAAAATTAAGGTGTTCAATATAAATTGTCAACCAAGGGAAGTCTGTTGTTTGAAGATAATTGTGCACAGTCTATGCTAGATTATGAAAGCAACACTAATCTAATTGTAGTAGGGAAGTTTTAAAAAGAAACAAAAATTATCACTAACACAATTGTGCTAATACAGCTGGATTTCTCCAAAATTAAAATCATAGTTGAAATTTAAACTCATGAGTGTATAAGAATCTTGGATTACTTACTTTAATCTAACTTTCTATTTTGCTTTTGCAAGAATAAGTTCTATACTATTTGCAGAAAGGAAATCTACTTATTGCAAGAAATTAATTCACACTTTTATTTTTTTTTACTTGGAAACAAGATTTTAATCTAATGTAGAAAAAAAAGAAAAGTTCTCCAACAATGTTCATCAATCCACTTCTAATTCTCATGAGATAGATTTATGTGCATCTAACAGGAAGGAACTAGACTGTAACATCAATTGTGTTCTAGAATTGTTTAATAGATAAATCATTCATATTAAAAAAAAAAATCTGGAATTCAAAACAGAGGGGAATCTGTGAGGAAGGTGGGCCATTTTCTTCTCACTAAATCCACTCAAAGAAGTAGGATACAACCCTCTAAAGAAACTCAATCCACTCTTTTATTGTTTTGCCAAAATTTTCATGTATAATAAGCTTTACTTCACTTCACTTTCTCACAATAAAAAATACATCCCCTTTGATTACAAAAGATCTGTTATTTAAAGTCAGAGTCATCCAGTTAAAACAAAATCAGAACAGCCTTGGGAATCCTCGATTCTCAAGTTGTTCGTATGATATCATTAATACAAGATCTAGAACTAATCTTGTCAGTTAAAACATGTAACAATAGGTGTAACAAATTTCAGGATCGGTGGCATTTGTTGCAACAGTCGTGTAACAGCTTCCAGGATTGGCGCATAGCTATAACATCTTCCAATATTTTTGCATAGCTATAACAACTTCCAATATTGGCGCATAGCTATAACAACTTCCAATATTGGTGCATAGCTGTAACAGCTGGTGTAACAACAATGACCATTCTTTAAGACTTGGTTGTTCTATACAACTCGATCATTAGTTGAATCATTTTATGGGTAAAACATGTGAACGTTACCAATCAAACATGCTAAGTAAATGGAAATATAAAAGCAATATGAATGATTCATAACTTGGGAAAAAAAAGGGTCTTAGTACACATTATAGTTGGCATTAGCTTAGAGATGATAAGGTTGAATGGGAAAAAGATGTGATGAAAAAGGGACATTTTTGGGTCCTGACATGCCCCCCAACTAAAGACATTGCATGTCCTCATTAAAAACACATTCAAACCTTACTTTGTATCTAAATTACGGAACTGGCGCCTCCTGTGCAAAATTTCTAAGATAAATTGCTAAGTGACAGTATGGAAAACTTATGTGTCAAAAAGAAAATATGTTGCGTCAATAATCTGTCTGAGTTGCTTTGTCTTGAAGGACATAATCATTTTGAGTTTCTTTGTCTTGAAGGACATAATCAGTTTGAGTTTCTTGACTAACAACGCGTGAGGGAAATAGAGGTTCTTGTTTGAAATCTGTTGGTAAACCTGTAGCTACCTTATGACGTTGAGATCTCCTTAGTTTTGTTGGTTTTTCTGTAGCAGTAATTTCATGTTCAGTCTTGATTAAGAGAGTTGTTGTTCCTTAAGAAACTGGTACTTTTACTATCTTATAACCTTCCTCAAAGTAAATGTTTCCACACTCAAAGCACATGAGTTCTTTATTTATGTCCATAACAGATTTTGCCAGTGCTAGGATGTCCAAGGTTATCCCTTATGGATTCTTTTGTTGAGAAGCCTCCACCTCTTGTTTTAGGGTATTTAACTATGCTTTGAGGCTTTAATTCTCTGTTATTAGTGCAGTAATTCTGGAATTTTTTGTATTCTAGATCTTTCTCTCAATTTGGGCAAATAATTGGTCAAGTGGCACATCCTCAGTATTATGTGTAACTGCTTCTTGTGTGGTAGTTATACTGTCAATAGTTGTTTCTTGTGGAACAGTTGTTTCTTGTGTAATAGCTGGATATTTCATGAATGGTTCTTGTGGAAGAGTCTCAACTTGGACAACTGGTTCTTGTGGAACAACTGCATCCTGCATGACTTGTTATTGTAGACCAGTCCCATCGGTTCCAGCTGTCTCGACTGGCACTATTGGTTCACTGGAAGAGACTGGTTCTTGTGTGATAGTCCCTTAATCAACCATAGAAGATAATGGATGAATAATAGGAATATCCTATTCCATATCTTTCCATCCAACTGCTGCTTCTACAAACCTGGTGGACCTAGTTCTTCTCCTAGGTAAAATAGAAATGAAAGCAGGGGATTTCTTCTTCGTTGTTGGAGGAGGAACAGGATGTGCTTCCTCAACCACACAAGGAGGAAATTATGGCATACTAGGCTCTGCTATGATCTATACATTGTCACTTGACATGTGATTCATAGAATCATCAGGCGGAGCCGATGATTCTACTACGATTTGAGTACATTTGGTATGAATTGAGAGAATAGTTTCTCGAAGTTCTTTGCACAAAGTAAAACCCGGTATACGTATATCTATAGAGTTATCTGTCACAGAAGAAGAAGGGCTCTGAGTTGTTGCTGATGAAATTCGGTCAAGGTATTTCTGACATTTTCCCTTGAATGGACGTTTTCTTTTCTGAGATAATCCACTGGCAGTGATAGTAGGGCTTGGAATGGTTGTTGCAACAATAGGAGCACTTGTGTTATTGTCAGTGCAATAGTAGAGGGGGTAGTCAGACTTGCTATTGCAGTGGACCATGATGACCTTGTTTTCTTTCTAGGTGATCCAGAGCCAGGAGCAGGGGTTCTCTTTTTAGGAGAAAGGGGTAATTTTTCAATGATAGTTGTCACGGCCAAGGGTTGTGACTCATGTCTTTGTCTAGAAGCTAGTTGTTCACTGGTTCGATCGATCACAGCTACAAGTTGTGTCAATTCAACTCCGCCAAGGCTTGCGTAGTTGGTACTAGAATGGGCTTGGGTTGTGTGTATGCTTCTCTGAGTCGTCTTACAGGAAGTGACAATAGGGGTTTGGACTATTGTTGCAGCTGAGGGAAGAGACTCAGGAAGAGGTCCAATCATATCTGCAGGTATAGAATGTGGCTGGTTTGGTACAATAGGTAATGGGTTATTGGAAATGCCCATACCTCTGTGAATTAATAGTCCGATGAGTCTATGATTAGAAAATCAGTTCTTGGGGTTCTTGGATTTTTTTACAAAATGAGCCATGTTATGCAATGAATGGAGGAGAAAATAAGGATTTTTTATGAATTTCTGGTGTTGCATAAGTGATAATAAGATGAAGTCAAAAAAATAAACAACTTGGTACCTGCCTTCACAGGTAATGTACCTTTTGACAAACTCTGCTACTTTCCCCCATGGATCTGGTAAGGAATTGACATCTGAACCTCTTCCTTTGTTCTAAACTTGCTCATTGTCGATGAGGAAACCCTTATGTGCATCCAGAAGATGTGTTTTTATGTTAAACCACCGGTCTCTTGTTGTTGGAAACCCTATCACAATAGAAACGCTTTCTTCTGACATTGGAATCCTTACCCCATTCACCATTGAATACCCTTCAGTGAGATTTTGACTAAACTCCAATAAATCGTCTTCATTAAACCCCTTCAGCTTCTTAAAATACAATATCCATCTGGCCTACAGAAATATTTGGTAGGCCTCTGGGTGTAACAACAAAGTTTCCAGATTTGCGGGTTCATACCTCATAGTTGATCCTCCCATGTTGTTTCTTGAGAGTCTAACAAGCATGTAGGAGGAGAAAATAGCACCTAAACTAGAGACACAACAAGTTCGAACGTGGTTTGCATTAAGATTATAGTGTCGCAGCAAAAAGAAAGGTGGTGGAGGTGAGTATAAAATGCGGTTTGGACAACTAGATTTGTGTTTCCCCCCCAACTAATCGGATTGGCTCTAGGTGCATCGATTTAGGACAACTAGTGAGTAAACAGGAAAACATGCTTTTATATATTCATTATTTTAACACGTAGGATTAGTTACGTACCTCATATCTTACTAGACATAATGATATGTCGGAGTAACCGCACTATCCAACTTCCATCTGAGTCACATGGAATAGCTAAGATGATGAAGGATGGTGTGAGAAATGATGATATGACAACTGGAGAAGAGATGTAGTCCTTTTAGTAGTTAATCATCTAAAAATCGTCGGATGTGAAGTCAAGTAATGATGAAGCAACACTTTTGGACAGAGAAAGAGGAAAAAGATAGTTGCGGTATTAACAAATCAGAGGTGCTACAGAATGGAATGATTTTAGAGTTGGAGTAGCAGCGTTGGTGGAAATGTGAGAAAGAAAGAGTGAAGTGGCAAGATAGAATAACAGGGATCAGTGTATCATCAGGTACTTCGGCCAGAAAGCCAGATGTAGGTGTAACAATAAAATCAGATGGAAAGGAAAATGGTGTAACCGCATGAAAAGCAACCATTGTGTAATGGTAGGGAAATTGGCCAACTTATCAGAAAAGGGTGTAACAACAGGGAAATCGACCAATTTATTGGAAAAAGGTGTAACAACAGGGAAATCGACCAATTTATCGAAAAAAAGTGTAACACTAGGGAAATCGACCAATTTATCGGAAAAAGGTGTAACAACAGTGAAATCGGCCAATTTATCGGAAAAAGGTGTAACAACAGGGAAATTGGCCAATTTATTAGAAAAAGGTGTAACAGCAGGGAAATTGACCAATTTATCAGAAAAAGGTGTAACTGCGGGGAAATTGGCCAATTTATCAGAAAAAGGTGTAACAACAGGGAAATCGGCCAATTTATCGGAAAAAGGTGTAACAACAGGGAAATCGACCAATTTATCAGAAAATGGTGTAACAACAGGGAAATCGTCAGACCGCTGCATCACTTAGTTTTTAGGAAGTTTTTCAACTTCCATAAACTAATTGTTTGACTCCTTTTGTTGTACTCAATCATGTTGTTCATCAATTCATCTGCACACACATAAATTCCTGATACCCTTCAAGGATGAATTTATTAACATAGTTAAAAAAAAATAGAAAATTTTCAAATAAAAATAGAGAAATCCAAATTTTGCTGAGTTTATTTATATACAAGGTCTGAGAAAAATAAGTTCTAAGCTTCAGAAGGGGAAGGAGAAAGCTCCTTTCCTTTTAATAATTGATAACCTGTATTGGTTGTACATCTAGATTTGAATTCTGCCTTGGATAGTGGATGCTGATATAGACGCAAGCGATGACCATTTGCATGTAACTGTGTATTGGATCCATCAATAGTGATCAACCTGACTGTATTGTTGGGAAAAATAGTGTCTACCTCATAAGGTCCTAGCCATTGCGTACGCAGCTTACCCTAAAATTATTTAAAGCATGAATCATACAATAGAGCCCAATCTCCTTTCTGGAATGATTTCTTCTTGATGACTCGGTCATGCCATTTTCTTCTTTGTTGTTGAATCACCATGGTTTGATGAATAGCGTCCAAACTCTTTTCATCAAGCTCATTGAGCTGTTGTAGTCTGGCCTTCTATGCCATAGTCACTTCAAGGTTGACTATTTATGTAGTTCTTAAGGTTTTGATTTCGAGTTCAATGGGAAAAACATGTCTTTTTCCATATACTAGCTCATAAGGAGAAAAACTAGTTGTGTTCCTCCAAGCAGTTCGGTAATACCATAGAGATTCATGCAATATTTTAGATCAATCTCGATGATGTTCTCTCACTATTTTAGTAAGAATGGCTTCGATAACTTTGTTGGTGCTTTCCACCTGGCCATTTCCTTGTGGATGGTATGGAGAAGCTATTTTGTGTAAAACATGATATTTACTGGGTAGGGCTTCAAACTTATGTGATGTGAAAGGGGGTTCTCCATCAGTTATTAATTCTCTAGGAAATCCAAACCTAACAAATATATATTCAAACAATAATGCTAAGACAAATTATTTTGAGGCCCTAATGAGTGCTTTCGCCTCTACCCACTTGGTCATGTAATCTGTATAGACCAATATATAGAATTTCTGATTAGAATGTGGGTTAATGGGCCCTATTAAATCCATGGACCATATCTCAAAAGGATCTAACACTACCTCAGGCTGGAGACACATCTCATCCCTATGATTTGGCTGACCCATTTGTTGGCAACTGTCACAAGTTTGAACGTATTTCTTGGCATCTTGAAATATGGTGGGCCAAAAATAGTCCATCCTTAAAATTTTATGCCTGGTCCTTTTATTAGCAAAATGACCCCCACAAGGGCCATCATGGAAAGCTTTCATTAGATAATATACTTCATCATACCTTACACATCTCTTGATTTCTTGATCTGGGCCTATGTAGAAAAGGTATCCTCCTATCCAACTATATCGAGCACTCTTCTGAATAATATTTCTTCTTTCTCAAGGAGATAGATGTGAAGGTACCTTCCCTGCAACCAAATAATTAGCAATGTCTACATACCAAGGTGAGTGAGAAGATACTGCAAACAAATGTTCATAAGAAAAGGAATCATCTAAAGGTGAATTATCATCATTTATATGTAATCTTGAGAGAAAATCAACAACCACATTTTCTTTTCCTGGTCTATCTACTATAGTGATGTCAAATTCTTGTAGTAGTAACAACCATCTTGTTACTCGGGAATTAGTAATAGGTTTATTCATCAGATATTTAATTGTTGTATGATCAGTATGAGTAAAAGTAGGATAGCCAGTGACATAATGCCTGAATTTATTGATTGCATAAAATACTGCTAAAAATTCTCTTTCAGTAACTGTATAATTTAATTCAGTAGGAGCCATATTCTTGTTGATATGGTAGATAGCATAGGGATCTTTGTCCTCCTGTTTCCCTAGTACTAAACCAATTGTAGTATCTGAGGCATCTGAAGAAATGTGAAAAGGCAGAGCCCAATTGGGCCCTCTCAAAATGGGAGCTATGGATAATTTCTGTTTCAGATCTGCAAAATACATTTCACAGTTGTCAGTCCAACGGAAGTCAACATCTTTTGTTAATAGGAAAAACAATGGAGAGGCAAGTTTGGATTTTTATTTAATGAATCTCCTTTAATATCCAAGATGCCCTAAAAAACTTCTTACCTCTTTCTAAGTTGATGGAGTTGGAATGTCCAAAATTACCTGGATTTTGGTTGGGTCTACCTGAATTCTTGCATAAGAAATGAAGTGTCCCAGCACTAAACCCTCGCTCATCATCATATGGCACTTTTTTGTACTTAAAGAAAGATGATACTGCATACATATTTTGAGCACTTTTTCTAGATTATACAAATCTTCATCGAAATCAATACCATAAGGTGTAAAGTGATCCATGAATATCTCCATACAGTCATTCACCATATCAGAAAAAATACCAATTACAACTCTCTGGAAAGTGGTTGGTGCATTACACAAGCCAAATGGGAGAAATTTGTAGGCAAATGTACCCCAAGGGATGGTAAAGGTGGTCTTATATTGGTCCTATGGAGAAATTTTTATTTTGTTATAGCCACTGAATCCATCTAAGAAAGAGCAAAACTTTTTCCCAGCTAGGTTGTCTAGAACCTGATCAATAAATGGCAGAGGGAAATGATCCTTCTATGTGGCCTTATTCAGGGATCTATAGTCCACACACACTCTCCATTTTCCATTCTTTTTAGGTACAATAATCAATGGTGAGACCCATTTGATGTCTGATATAGGGTAAATGAAATCTGCATTGAGAAGTTTCTGAAGTTCCTCCTTAACAATTTCATTAAGGTTTGGGTTCATCCTCCTTTGGGGTTGGAAAATCGGTCGACATTCTTCTTTAATGTATATATGATGGGTGCATAGTTAAGAGGAAATTCCTTTCATATCCATGTATTCCCAGGAAAATGATTGTTTATGTTCAATCAGTAATTTCATCAATCAATGAGTTTCAACAGTGGATAGATCGGGATTGATGTTCAATATTTTTCTAGGTTCAATTTCTACAACAATGCTCTTAGAACTGACTTTAGGAAATAATTCATTTGTTTCTATTTCATCATCTAATGTTAAATCTATTTTTGTTACAACAGTTGTTGTTACAGTTGAATTAATTTGATTTTCAGTGGTTTCTGAGAACATTTCTGAGCTCATCTCTCCCTGGGCAATAGGGTCGAAGACTCTAATCAATCGGTGGTGCATGGTCTGTGTAACATCAGAGGATTCACAGATAAAATATTTGATTAACTCATGCTCTGTCTCATCTTTGAAACTCAGGTGTTTTCCTATGGTTATCACATGCATAGCACTTTCATCCTCAGTGTCCATCCATAAAGAATTTCCAGGTTCTGCACTGGGTGTAGCATGAGGATACAGGGTCATTCTTTTTTTGTCGTAACCATCAGAGATGTTCATGGAACTAGATCTACAACCAATGAAAGCATCAGTTGTAGCTAACCATCATATTCCTAGAATTAGAGGGTGGCCCCCCAGATGGGTTTTGGGTTGCAAAATGACAAAATTAGTAGGATACTCCCATGAATCCACTGAAATGACTAAATCATTAGTTACTCCTTCTGGTATGATGGTATAACAATCAACTAATTCTAGAACAGTAGGATTAGGTCGGACTTGTGTTATGAGTTGAAGCAATTATGTAGTTTCTATTGGCATGATGTTAATTGTCGCTCCTAAGTCGATTAGCACATGAGGAATAGATGTCTGCCCAATTTTGACAGTGACTGTAGGGTTTCCTGGGTCACCATATTTAATAGGTGGGTTTTTTCCTAACATCAGTTCAAACAAATCCCCCACTACATGCACTATGAGGGGGTCCCTCGGTTTTCATCTAGGTCTTTTTATACATATATCTCTTACAGTCTTGGCATAAATAGGGACATCTCTTATCGCTTGCAATAGTGGAATATTAATGTGCAGATTTTACAATTATCCTAAGAGATTGAAAGATGGTAATTCCACAGGTTTGGTAATTGTTAGTCTTTTAGGGAATGGGGGGGTCTTTTGACTCTATAATAGGTTGGTCAATTTCTTCTGTATCAACAGATGGTCTTTCCCCTGATTCCTTGTCTGATTCTGAAGATGGAGCATCTTCAATTATTGGCTCGACTATTCTCCCTGATCTTAATTTGATTTCATCACAAGGCATAGGAGTAATAGACAAGGTTGGCACATTGTGTATATCTATGTTCTGAATGGCCTTATTATTTGTGTTTGGGTTAGGTTTCATAGGCATATGAGGTCATATAGGAGGATTGTTCGGTGGGGCATTGGGAGGTAACTACAACTGTTGCTACTGGTACTAGGGTTGGAACTATTGTTGATAGGGGCTCGGTTGGTGATGTTTTTGATAACTGAGCTATTGTTGAGGGCCTCTCCAATATGGGTTCCATTTTCCATGATGATTATGTTGATGGACCATAGGTAACCATGCATTGGGATCTTGATAAGGGGGTGGCATATGATGTGGAGAGGGGGCATTCATCTGGCCATATAATCGCTGATTGTTCCAATAATTAAGTGTTGCAGGAGAGAATTGAGAGTTCATACCTTGACCTATTGATGCAAGAGCATCTCTCCATGTCAGCCAACCAGCCATGCCAATGAATTCAAATTGCACGTTAAAAGAGAGGCGCAACCTCATTTGGAATTTGAATTGAATGTAATTTAATGTCTAGGCTGTTGAGCCATAGAAGCCATGCCTTTGCGTAGGTTGTAGATAAGATAGGCATTTAATGTTTGTATGGCTAAGATCTAGATCCAATTTTGGACTAGACAACACATTCAATGCAATTTAATAGGGTAGGTAGGTTGGGGGGAAGAGCTCGAAGAGCCCCCTCAAGTAAAAGATATTTTTCATATCTCATTTGAGGAGTTAGTCAAGGTAGAGAAGAGAAGAGCCTGGGAGAGCTCGAGAACACCTTGTAAATACAAGCATTTGCCATTTTAATGAAAAGAGTAGTTTTTCCTGCATTACTGTGTGTTGAATGAATGTCTGTGTGTGTTCTATTATATGTTGTAGATGTATACTGTGGGTGTGCATTGTCAGGAGTGTGTTTGATTTCAGGTGAAGGTATTTGAGGCTTCACACCAGGAGGGTGTGACAGAACGTTGCGGGTTCTGATAGCCGTGCACAAAGGTGCATTTCTGAATTCTGTGGGTTCAGAAAAAGGTGTCTTGTGGCACAAGGACTGGAATCAACAACTCAGAGAAGACCTCAAAGTTTTTGAATACCTTGGAGGCAAGGCTGTGTATGAGAGACACAATTGCAGATAGAACTTAACTGTGATTTTTGTAAAGCTCTTCCAGGTGGGCATTGAGCATATGCATAGTGGCGCATTGGGCAGAACTCTGTTGGGAGTTCAGAGAGAGAAAAAATCACTAAAGATTATGTGAAGCTCTGCCAGGTGGGCATTGAGCAGGTGCAAGGAGTGCACAGGGGAAGGACTCTGCTATGAGTTTTTAAGAAGAAATGGAATCACTGAGGATTCTGAGAGCTCTACCAAGTGGGCATTGAGCGGGTGCATAGGTGCACAGAAGGACAGAACTACTGGAAGTTCTGTGTAAAAGATACTCTTCTAGGAGGGCATAGAGACAGTGCGCAGACAGGCACACAGAGAAGAGAACTCTTTGAGTTCTGTAATTTGAATAAGAGTCCACTGAGGGAACTTCACATGGTTGTTGAACACCCTGATAGGCTCAACAAAAGGTTGCTTGAGCAGACAGAGATCCAGGAGGCCATTATATTCTCCATTTGTGGGAGAGAAGAAAGAAAGACAAAATCCCTTAGGGGTCTAAGTGTCAGGAAGCTCAGGAGAGACAACACTGTGGGTGCATGAAGACTCTGCAGAGGGTAGAAGTCAAAGAATCCTTCGAGGGTTCGGAGGAAGGGATAAGATCAGGTGGACGAGTTCTTTTACACACAGAGTCGGGATGTAAGGAGCGCAGAGACTGAAGAACTCTTTGGAGAGTTCAAAGTTCCCAAAGCTCAGGACGGACAATGTTTTCATACGCGCAATGAAGCTCAAGGTGAAGGATTTCACGGATATGAAGCAAAGGTTGAGGTCTTTGGAAACTGGTAATTCTTCCAAGGCAGGAAGAAAGTGCGCAGGAAGCTCAGGAGGAGCAATGACAGTCATCAGATCGGCTGGAGAAGGAAAGAGATCTGGATCATTGACTTCTACATCCAGGAGGAACTCAGGAGGAGCCTACAAAAGGAGAAGATTGTCAGCCGTTGGATCTCACTCAGAAATCCCGTCAGCCATTGGATCAAAAGAAGATGCTTGGAGTTTAGTCTCTGGAGTGTGCACAAGAGAAGGATATTGTGGACCGTCGGATGTTCACACAGAATCCCGTAAATCGTTGGATCAGGAGAAGGCACACAAAGTTTAGCCTCTGGAGGAGCGCACAGGAGGACGGATCTGAACCAACAGATCTTGAGAAGATACCCATCAGCCATCGGATTGGACAGGAGCAGCACTAGGTTTACCATCGGGACTTTAGCCATCAGGAAATCGGGAGTCACGAGGACAAGAAAGTCGAGACACTTCAAGTCTCGAAACACCGGGAAGATCTGGAATGTCCATTGGTGGAGACACATGGTCGAGATCGAGTGCCCGTTGGTACTTTGGCGCATAGGGATATCAGCATTCTCATAGACAGGAGATCGGGTAAGTCCATAGTGAAATCCCCGACACAAATCTGAGCCGTCCGTTTGGGGGGACAGGTGTGAGAAATACGAAGAGAGTTGGGATATTAGGCATCGATAAATTAGAGTTTCTAAGGTCAAAAACGTTGGGACATCACAAGTCTCGAAACCCCGGAGGGATCATGACCGTTCATCAGAGGAGGACACGTGGCAAAAATCGGGGCCATCGAGGAAAGTCCCTCCAGAAAGTTGTTGATCGACGTTTGGGTCATCAGGAGATCGGGAACCCTGGTGACAAAGTGTTTATGCATTTTGGAATCACGAAGTCCAAAACCCCGATAAGTGGGAGCCAGCTGCCAGCATATCAGAGAAGTGGGAAGTGCCATTGTGGGGGCCAGCTGTCAGCATAGCGGAGAGTCGGGATTTGGAGGATCGAAATCCTGTGAGAAATTGCATTTTGGAATTGGAAACCCCAAAACCCCGATGAGGGATAGGACTGCGGTCATGGGGATAGTGGTCACATTTCCAAGAGCCTATCCAGGAGGGCTAACGTGTAAAGGGCACATCAGGATTCGAGGGATCGCGAATCCTGAGGACGATTGCATTTCGACATTGGAAAGCTCGAAACCCCGATGGGGAACAAGGTTGTGGTCTTGTGAGATAAAGGTTACGTGGACCAAGAGCTTAGCATGGAGGGCTAACGGGGATTGGAGCGCATCGGGAATTTGAAGCCAAAAACCCCGATAGGTGGATATAAGACTGTGGTCTTATGGAGAGCGGTCATATGGACCAAAGGGCATATCCAAGAGGGGTTAAGGCCGGAAGGAGCTCATCAGAGATCGAGGATGCAAGAGGTAAAGATATCTTGATGACGGGGACCGCGAAACCCTAAAACCTGAATTTAAGATCAGGGAAAGAACGTGGTCATGTGAAGAAGGCCGTGTAGGTGAATGAAGGACCTATGGATCAGGTTTTAGCAGAGATTCCAACAGGGAATCGAGGGAGCCGCTTCGGATCAAAGGTGAAATTTGAACGATCCTTAAAGACCGGGAGTTCAGGCGTAGAGACCTTGCGGGGTATGTAGGAGCGTCGTTTTAAGCGCCATCAAGTGGTATCAGAGCCTATTTCTTATCTATATATCTCAGGCAGGAAGAGGCAAGGAGAAGTAAAGAGCACTCTGATACACATCGAGTGGTATCAGAGCCTATTTATTGTTTGTATATCTCAGGCAGGAAGAGGCAGGGAGAAGTAAAGAGCACTCCGATACACATCAAGTGGTATCAGATCCTATTTCTTGTTTTTATATCTCAGGCAAGAAGAGGCAGGGAGAAGTAAAGAGCACTCTGATACACATCAAGTGGTATCAGAGCCTATTTCTTGTCTGTATATCTCGGGCAGGAAGAGGCAGGGAGAAGTAAAGAGCACTTTGATACACATCAAGTGGTATCAGAGCCTATTTCTTGTCTGTATATCTCAGGCAGGAAGAGGCAGGGAGAAGTAAAGAGCACTCTGATACACATCAAGTGGTATCAGAGCCTGAAACTTGCTTATATATTTCATGCAAGAGAGGTAAGTGGTAAAGAGCACTCTGATACACACATCAAATGGTATCAGAGCTAGAACTCTGTTTGTATATTTCAAGCAGAGGGAGAAGACAGAGTGTTGGAGACTCTGTGAAAATTGTTTGCAGGCAAGCAACAATCAAGGAAGCAGTCAGGGAGACTGTAGGAAGAT